>BSBK01009445.1:922500-1215000 GCA_027943335.1 Chamaecyparis obtusa | reverse complement strand
TACACCAAATTGTGTACCATGGTGCGAAGGGGCAAGGTAGGAATATAATATTTGCCACTTTAGTTCAAGTATGAGATTGGGAACACATTGCAGTGCTCATGCTAGTAGGGAGGAGAGACAAGCAAGTTGATCATCCATTAGTTTATAGCTAGGGTGAGCCACTCACCTACCATGATGTTGATGACATTAATTAATGGACGGAGGTCTTGGCTAGGGTGAGAGGTGGGATCACTTGGAGACCATACCTGGGGATGAGACCATGGTCAGAGGACTAGGTGTAGCTATCATTTTCCATGACCTCCACATATCTAACAAGATGATGAGAGTACACCATTGAGCAGTACCAACTAGATTGGGTGGCTCAACAATTTGGTTATACACAGGGAGTGCAAGATGCAAAGCACTAGTACCATCACACTACTAGAGAGAGGTGCTCAGAGTTCGGGGCTTTTCTTAACCAATAGGGATTGATATCAACATGGAGGGCCATTGATGACATTCAGGAGGACTAGGTAGGAGGGAAGGAAGATGTTGGGAGTACTATAGAGTACAAAACATGGTTTATGAGGCCACAAGTGGTGGGTAGGATAGGACTTCCACCAGAGGTAGAGAGGATTAGGGAAACAACAACCCAAGTGGTGAGGGGGAGAGGAACAGTGGGGGGAGTAGTAGTGGGGAGGGTGGGGAGATGGAAAGGGGTAGTGGTACAATCCCAGGTTAGGAGAGGAGTAGCATTGGTATCACTAGGGAGGCAGGCTCCAAGGAGGGTAGGGAGGGGAGATAGAGGAGGAGGAAACTAGATGGATATGGATGGGGGAGATGGAGGAGTTGGAGGAGATGAGGGAGGGGTTAGCGGAAAGGGTCCACCTTCAAGATAGGCACCAATAGGTACGTCAGGGGTAGGATTATTCACAGGTGGGGGGGGGGGGGGGGGGGGTACAGATCTCATGACCTAACTTGTATCACTTCAAGATACCTATTCCATGACCATCCAAATGTTTCGTGACATGCAGGGAGAGAGAGACACACTTATTACTGATTTAATATAGATGATACAAGATGGGATGGAGAGGATATATGAGAGGGATTAGTTGCAGCGAGAGAGGGATGGACTACATGTTGAGAGTGATAGGCTACAGGGGAAGAGGGATTCATTTTTATGGTAGCTAGACATAACTAAGGATGGTGTGGTATGAAGTCCATTAGGGGAGTCCCAGGAGGTCTATAGGTTGGAAATGGAGGTCGATCTTAGAGATCAGGTGGGGTGGTACAGAGCTATATATCACACATTTGTTCCATAAGACAATATAGTACACTATAGGAGGGCTAGTTGATCATAGGCCATTGGTATAGGTACATGGATGGGAGGGGGGAGAAACCAGCAGATAGGTGGCAGTAGTTTCAAAGATGGTCCCTCTCATAGGCAGGGCATGAGAGCCACTAGTCAGGGCATATGCAGAGTTAGCAACAGTCAATAGGGAGTTTAGTGCTGATGGTAGAGGTTGAGGGGTCAGGTATTGGTGTTCTAGGCACAAGGCATGAGGGGGTTGTGATAGGGCTTGCACAGGTACAAGTTACATGTATCCATAATTTAGTGGAGAGACCACAACCCAGGGTTATTAATAGGGTCACACTAGTTTCCAAACTCCTCTATTAGAAACAACCTAGGCTCCCAACTCACTAACTCCCCAATCCCTTGATTAGGGTCTCACAAGGTAATCCCTTTCCTCCTAAGGACTTCTCTCAATGTCCTCAATTAGAGTAAAACTACTCTCACTCTCTAGGTGACCTATTAATGTTCAAACACACCTTCCCTTCTCAAGCTCTCTTTCATCTTACCAAGTGTACTTAACCTCCTAAGTAAGTGTAGAATCTTGCAGGGGTGTAGAGGTAATCAAATTCATCTCCCTATTAAGTTCTTGACACATTTTGTCAACATCTTTCCATCTCTTCTTTACGAATTTCATCAAATTGTCTATCTTGGCCTTATAGCCCTTGAGCCCTAATTAGGTCTCCTATTTCGAGTTTTTAGGCTTTCTTGAAAAAATTCCCTCAAGAACCTTCCAAAATAATTTTGGATTCTTCAATCAATTATGAAACCCTAAGATATTTTGTGGCTATTGGATCTCTATGCCTCTTTACAATACCCTATCCAAACTATGAGGGTTTGATGAGGGTTTTTAAGGGCTTCTAGGAGCTCTATGTTCAATGAGTAAAAACTGATACCAAATGGATTGGAAAAACCTCTATCTCTTCATCAGGGATTTTTCTAGTCTCAATACTCATCCTCAAATTATTGGAATCAACTTTCGTAGCCATTCCTATAAGTAACTTCACAAACCATCTCCTTGTTCCTAGTCAAGCAATGACTGTGCTTACCTAAGGAAAGGTCACAAATATATAAAAACTCATCTTAAGGCCTCCTAATTTCTTATGTACATTGTACATTGACTTCACTTCCATGTCCCAAAATTTTATGATGAACACACGGTGGTATTTTATGGGGGAGTCATTTTTAAGATTGTTCCTATGTATAGGCCAGTGAACTGGCTAGAACAAAATAATAAACAAAGAACTTAAAAAACTAATTCATAACTCACACTCCTATATAGAAATGAAAAAAAATACTAAAACCACCAATATTCTTCAACAAAACAAAAAACTAATTCATTAGATCCCACTGGTGCATTGAAACAACAATTTTGTGCCTTAACTGTCTGAGACAGTGATTGCTTATTATGCCAAAATGTTACAAAAATTGTCCAACCTTGGGATTCAAGATTTTTAAGTTTTAAATAGGCTTCTCCCATATTTTTAGGTGGTTAGGACCTCATTTTGACCTAATTTCATCATTCGGTCTCATTAGGACAAAAGTTGTCATGCAACTTTACAAAGTTGCAAAAGTTGTCATGACAACATTTTAGCAACTTTCTCCTCGGTGCTTTTCTTCACTCCCAAACCACTTCAAACCTCATAGAATGTTATGGAAAATTTTTCCAATACTCTCTTAGGTTTATTTTATCCTCCTCCTATCATTTTGAGGTCTTTTTGAACATTAGGCTCTATTCCATTCACTATGGCTATACTAGCTCTCATGTACAACATAGCTCTCATACCAATCTTGACTATGCCAAACCAAAAATAACCTATCCAACCAAGTACACCACATCACCTAGGCCCTCTTGGATTATTTATTACTCCTCTGACTTGGCTAGGATCAATACAAGCCAGAATTGGATTAGAACACTAGCCTATGTCCTAGGTGCTCCTACACCAGTTATGAGGATATAGGTATCCGCAGTACCTCCACAAGATCCATCATAGGCTCCCCTGATTACAGCAAATCTTATACAGGACATGACTACCCACCTTGATTTAGATATCCAGATGTAACCTCCCCCAGGAGAGGTAGATAGGTCATGATATGCAACGTGATTTTTGACATGATGTACCATATGTGATGTATATTATTTTTTAGGGCATTGTCCCTGTTATGTCTATTTATTCTTCGATGGACACTTGTAGAACATTCATACACTTATTAACTCATTGATGTGGGATTTGGGGACATTATTTTATTATTTGAGGTGTGTATATATATATATATATATATATATATATATATATATATATATATATATATATATATATATATATATATATATATATATATATATATATATATATATATATATATATATATATATATATATATATATATAATGCCAATTGGGTGGGAGTTTATATGTTATGAGCCCATTTCTCTATGCAAATGTATGGATGCATGTTTTATGATGTACTGGCATGTGTGATGTAGGATGTGATGTTGTTAGATGATTATGATATGAGACTAAAAAAATTTGTGATGCAAGATGTGATGTGTTTATGGATTTTGATTTACGCTTCTGATATCTATGTGATGCATTGTGTGTGAAATATGATTTATGTAGGATGCAACTACTGATGTTTTGTGGATGCAGGAGGGATATGATATGTGTGTGTGTCGAACGATTTGATTTTATACATGTGATGGATGCATGATTTATTTATGAGTTATGATGTTTATGATGTTTATGTATGGGTGATGCAAATTTACCATGGCTTGACAATGCAAGATAAAAAATGATTTTAACAATGCAAGAGAATGAATGAATGCAAATGATTTAACAATGCAAGATAACTAAATGGATGAATGCAAAAATGACTTAACAATGCAAGATAACTAAATGGATGAATGTAAAAAATGACTTAACAATGCAAGATAACTAAACAGATGAATAAAATGAATGCAAATGATTTGAATGACTTAATGTGAGATAATGAAAATAATTTTAATAATGCATGTTAAAATGATTTATTAATGCAAACTTAACTAAAATGATTTAAATGAGGCAAAGTAAAAATGATTTTTTAATAATGCAAGCTAAATGAAGATAATTTAATGATTCAAACTTATGGAGATGATTTAATGATGCAAGCTAAATAAAAATTATTTAATCAATGCAAATGTGATTAACTGCTTACCTAAAAATGAACACTTAAGATGGACTAAATGAATACAAAACTTTACTATATGCAATTAAAATGAGGTAACCAAGATGAGATAATGATAACGAACTAAATGTAAAATGAATGCACCTAATGCAGATAGTGATTAATGAGCTAATTAATGAGAGGATCAAAACTCAAATAATTCAATGGATGCAACCTAAATGTAATTTTTTAAAGTAAATGCAACATAAAATGAATGCACACTAGACTAGATGCAAGTGATAGTGGATGCAAATGAAAGTGAATACAAGTGAAAAATGAATGTGAATGTAATGGGGATGGCATATGCATCATATCAGATCCTGACTGAACCCTTTCTATGAGAGGTTAACTAGGATGGGGATGGGGAAACATTTGTACAATCAAAATCCATGGTTTAAGAAGTTAGGAAATGGATTGGGTTTAGTGTGTTTTAGGTTTGCATCAAGATGAGGGGTTGTCTGTGGAGAGAGGATGGATGTGAGGGAGGGAGGTTCATTGGTGATGATTGGATTGATGGTGCCTTTTGCTGAGGATTTAGATCTTTTGTGTATTTTTAGGATTGCTTAGGTTTTTGGAGGAGATTTTAGCTGGGGATTTATGGGGAGATTTTTCTTGAAGCTTAAGCGCAGGGTGTTTCAAATGGAATACCACCATGTAGTTTGTAGCCCTTAGTTTGATTTAGCAATATTAAAGACCTGCCAAGGTTACTAAGAACTCAAGGCCTTTTCCTTAGCATTACACATGACTGACTCTACAAACATGAAAGGGTTGCCCTAGCATCACACATGGACCCAAGAGGAGGCATGGTGGAAACGATGATAGAAAAACCACAGACAAATGATATTTCCCAAGTGCACCATGTAACTCAGAAGGATTACATGTTGGATGTGCAAGGGTCAAATACAACTGATCCACATGTAGAAAATGAAAAGATCAAAAACCTTGCCCCAGATTGCCCCCATTCATAGCACACCATGATATAACGAGATCGTGGAAACCTTGATGAGAGGAACAATGAGAAGCCTTTAAAAAGATTATCAAGAACCAAAGAATCAATTCAAAATCAGTGTGATAAATCAAAAAGATGCCCTTTGCTAAAAGAGATTGACAAGGATCTGTTTGACAGGATTGGTTGTAAATTAGGTCTTGATAGAAACAAATGACTCTAGGACAACCACATAACAAAGAATTTCTACTAAGGTACTTGCTGAAGCATAAGGCTTGATGAGACAATGCAATTGACCATGTTTTTGTGAGATGAGCGAGGATATGTACAATGGTATCTAACAATATAGTACAATTGGAGACAAACGATATATACAACAGGTATTCACAAAAGCTCAGGGATTAGGATAGGTCAACAAGTGACAGATATACACAAAGCTTGGGATTCAAGGATAGGATGTGCTTTACAATGAATATACAAGAAGCTTAGGGCACTAGATAGTAATTCAACTCTTGATGTGTGCATGTAATGATGGAACACCTAGGGAATAGGGATTCGTGACAAGGATTTTGGTGGGTAGATGGTGGGTGGGTGAATAATTGTGATGGAGTAGAATTTTGGTAGATAATGGTATGGTCCATTATGTATGGTGCCTGTTTCTAGGTTTTCACCAACATAGTTTCCCAAGGTGCTTGATTGCCAAGTTTTCACCTTTGGATAATTATTTCTCTTTACTTTTTCTTTTTGATCTTTTTTTTATTTTTTTGTATTTTTCTATATTTTTTGATTTTTGGGTTATCATCAAGGTGCTTGTTTACTAGGTTTTCACCAAGACAATGATTTTTTTAAGACATTTTTCACTTTTTATAGATTTTTTTAGATACGTAGGATTTATTCCATAGCTCAGGCATATAACTTCTTTAGGTGAATGATATCGATGGGATCATTCAGAGGTTCTCCTTCAGGTGTCGATAATTGGTATGCTCCTGAGCTAAAACAAGCCATGATAATGTAGGGACCCAACCAAGTAGGTTCAAATTTTTCTTTCTTTTCTTGATCAGCTTGTACTTTCTAATCTTCTTAAGGACCACGTCCCCCACCTGGAACTATCTCGGGTGGACCTTTTTATTGTAGCTTCTCTTAAGCTAGTTCGGGTACACAACCAAGTGATCATATGCTTGTTGCCTCTTCTCGTCTAATAGGTCTAGTCACGTGAGGTATGCTACGCAATAATATTCATTGGTGATATAGTTACTTAGGGACACACAGTGAAGGTAACTCAACCTCAATTGGTAAGATGACTTCAACACCATATACTAGAGAGTATGTGGTGGTGTGGGAGTTTGGAAAAAAATGTGAAATGCCTAGAGGGCGGGATTGATTTGGAGGTGCCAATTATGACCAGAATCATTAATAATCTTCTTAAGGATCTTTAGGATGGTTTTGTTGGTTGCCTCAGCTTGGTTGTTCCCTTGGGGAAAATATGGGTCGGAGAAGTAGTGATGGATATGAAAATTAGTCATACAGATCCTTCATATGTTGGTTCTAAAATGGCATGTCATGATCTGTGAAGATGGTGAAGGGGATGTTGAAGTAATAGATGATGTAGTATAGGATGAACTTGGATATTTGGATACCAGTAGTAAGGGTGAGCAGAATCGCTTCAACCCATTTTATAAAATATTCGGTAGTGGTGATGATGTACATATGTCCATCCAAGGAAAGGGGGTTTATCTTACCAATGAGGTTGAAGTCCCAACATGAGAAAGCCCATGGTGGTAAAATGGGATGCAAGTCCTATGCTAGGGCATGAATCAAATTTTCATGTTGCTGACATGGTAAGAATTTCTACACAAATGCACAAGAAGCATGTTCCAGTATAGTCCAATAGTACCCTTCTCAAAGCGACTACTTTTCTAAGACCATATCGCTTGTGTGAGCACCTCAGATTCCAATGTGTACCTCCTGTAAAGCATGGGTGGCCTCATTCAAGTCTAAACACTTAGAGAGGACATTATGATATCCACAATGATATAAGGTGTTAGCTACAAGAGTGTAGCAAGATGATCTACAAATGAGGTTTTGGCATTGGGTGTTTGTGAGGTGGGGGGATATGATACCATTTTTTAGATAAGCATGAATATCATGGTACCATGAGGAATGGGGACCAACCAAGACACACACCATTTATGAATTAGTGTTCTCATACACTGGGTGTACCCAAATATATGCAATAAAATTAGTGTGTTAGTGTAATCACCTAAAATTGGGCTAATAGAACCTAAGGCCCTATTTTCTCTGATTCAGGATAAACTCTTAATTGTGTTAATTAAATTCATGATTATTAACATAATTCATAAAAATTGATAAAATCAATAAAACTTCATAAATCAATCATTAATCATCAATAATTGATCAAAAATCACATCAATTACCTCTAGGCCTAATTAATTAAATCAATCCCCTTAAATGCATGGCTAGACTAATTAATTAAAACAAATGAATAAAAGACTCAAAAATGACATGTCACCTCTCAAGGGGACAACAAAGACACTTTCAACCAATAAAAAGACATCACATGGATCAAGTTTGGAGGCATCTCAACCATTCCTCATGGATGCATCTAAACCGTCCAAATTTCTAAGGTTCTATAAAAGAAGAATTTTCAAACAAGGATGAATATAGTTAATTGAAATTACATCTACATGTTGCACATTTCCTTTCATAGCTAATTAGAGAGCACTTCAATTTACATGCTTAATAGTGAATGAATTAATAGATTTCATGAATGAATCTAGTTTCTTAGTTGCATTTGATTTGAATCTCTCATTCTAACATGCATTGTCACTATTTAGAGTCTAAATCTGAGAGTAAATTTAGATTTCTTACATACTTGTGTTAGAGAGAAATAGAATGAGTTTGCTTAGTTTAATGGCTTTCAATTGCTTTTAATTTGATTTAAAATAACAAGTTAATGTTCTATTGAAGTGTTGTGTTGCAGAATTACATTGACCACAAAATACACACAGAGTTAAGAACATAAAAACCAAGTTAAATATTTTTTTTTATAAGTGATAATTTTATTGCATAAAAGTAAGAGATTACATTCAAAAAGGCCCTGAGCCTAGATGATTCACTAAAGACCAATTGACACATCTATCCTCTCAAGATCTCAAAACACTTCAACCACCCGTCACAACCCCCAAACTGAAAACATATCCCTACTAGACAAAATGGGCATGCAAGCCATGCAAGCATCTACTAGATCCCTACCCCCAAAACCCCCATTATTCCATCATCTCTTCATGTGACTCATTTATCATGATCCCACCAGTTGTATCCACCTTGGATTTGGTCTTTACAAGAACAGGTTTCGACACCACCTTGGGGATCTTCCCTTCCTCGTGCTCGGGGACTATGTTTAGAGTATGCTTCCTCTTGCACTTCCTTTCCTCTACAAGTCTATGTTGGTCAGCCTCCCATTGGTTAACAAAAGCCTATAAATCCATCCAAGTAATCCTTGCTTCACCCACACATTGGATGAAAGGCGTCGCCACCCCAAAAACCATAAAGGGTTGGAAATGTGCTCTCACACCGCTAACCTGACACTAAAAAGTCTTAGAAATAGGGAAACCAACACCAATATCTACCATATTCAACCACTTCTCAACACCCACCCGCTATATAGGCTTGATGCCAAGCTCAATCATGCGCAGGGCCTCCTATTTGTCTTTGGCAAGTTGAAAAGCCCAAGCACAAAACATGGATGAGATATCCACATTAGTGCGAGGGCAAAAATTTCCTTTGAGGAATTCTTTCCAAATAGTTTTTCCAATATGCGGAGAAACTCCTCTTCATTAATTTTGAATACCATCTCCAACGTGCACGAAGTAATAGCCGATCTAAACCCAGTTGTTTGCTTTTCTTTTGGAGTATCCAAGAAGAAATTTGCCTCCATGGTACCTTCTACAAGATTTCTCTACACATATAATGCACCTTAAAAATTGATTTAGAAAATTATAGTTCTTTGATCATTGAGAGAGTTCCTAGATCTCTGCCCGAAAATGAGTACATTTATTGCATTTGTCTCATCGACTTACATGGGCATAAGTCTCACATGCGTCACCACCAATGTTTTGCCTAAGGGTGAGATCTGGGGGTACCTCATCATCATTACAAGAAATCAAAGAAAATTATGGGTGGACAAAGGCAAGTGATTAAAATCTTTGACCAACTCTAACTTGTCATCCAAATTCACTCCCATATTTGCTAGTTTATCTACAATTTGATTACCATGACGTAAAGTATGTGAGACTGCAAAGTCTTCAAAACTTTATAATATCCTCCTAATGCCTCTAATGTGTTGATCAAGGAACCAAGACTCCATTCTCCCTTTGGCAATCCCATTAATTGTGATTTGTGAGTCTCCTTGGAGGTGGATTTTTTTTTTAACCCTTTTTTTTGGCCACTTGGAGAGCAAAAATGGTAGCTGAGCATTCTGCTATATTGTTAGTACCTTCTGGAAGAGAGTGAGCACCAATGGATAGAATATTATTTGTTGCATATAGAATAATGCATCCTTCACCACTCTTACCTAGATTACCTTTAGAATCCCTGTCAAATTGCACTTTCACCCAGCCTTCATTAAGCTTCTTCTTATCCCGAACAACATCATGCCCCAAAGATGAAGGATCAACCCTTAAGAGCCCATGAACAGGCCAAACCAAGTTAAATATTCAACATACTAATATATTATAACATATAAGATTTGACTAAGAAAGCATGAAAGAGAGTGCAAACCACCCAAAAAGAATCCTTCTTGATGTTTGGATTTGTCCAAAGGATTGGATGTGTGCTCAATGTAGATGCTCAAGCTTCAATAGGTGAGTGAGGATTTTGGAATTATGAGGGTATGGATATATTTCTTATGTCTCAATTTGGCATGATAACTTTGCATTAAATGTGGATAAAAATGAAGGAGAAGAGGGCTCAATTTATAAGCATGAAGAGGGTTGAATGGACAGTCAAGATGCAAACCCGAGGAATGGTAGAGATGCATTTGAGAAAGAGAACATGGATTTTGCTTTCTTAAATGTCTCTCATTGTGAAAAGTGTCACAGGGAGAGAGTTTTGAAAGAATGTTGATGTGAGCATTTTGGGAGATGTGAAAGGGGACAAAGGTGTAAGAAATGGGTGGAGTGTGTAAGAGGGATGCAAGAGCATTTAAGGTTGACATGAGATTTGGAGGTTGGGGGATGTGAGAATGTGACATGAGGATTGACTTAGGTTGGGTTAGGATTTCTTAATCCATGGATTATGATTGTGCAAATGTTTAGTGGGTGATTAGGCTTGGATTAGAGAGCAAGTGGGAGAATTAGGAGGATGTGATGGGAGGGGAGAGAATGAGTGGAGGGTTGGATTAGGTAATCATGGGTCATTAGCTATTTAAGAAGGATTAGTATGTTTGAATGGGTTGGGTTGGGTTAGAAATCAAGGTCAAATGGTTGGAGTTTTGGTTAGATGAGGGTTAAAGTTAGGAGCCATGTGCTCAAATTGAATTAAATGCATTATTTAATTCTAAGTGGGATGAAAAAAGGGTTTATGAATTAATTTAAATAGATAAATGTATTTATTTAAATTAATAGAGGAAGGGGATTTAACTAATTATCAGACTATAAGTTGTCATTTAGATAATTAATTGGACTATAGTTAATTAATTAAATTAATTAACTAGGAGATTATATAAATTAAATAAATATTTAATATTTAATTGATAAATGTCCTAGGAGAGAACTAAATAGGATTACTTAATTATGGAATTAGATTTAGGTGTCTACAATACACACACACACACACACACACACACACACACACACATATATAGATGTATGTATACATACATATAGATATATCTATGTATATATTGTATATATACATACACACACATACGTATGTGTGTGTGTGTGTGTGTGTGTGTGTGTATGTATATATTGTTACTATAATTGATAGTAATGTTAGATATTATTTAATTGATGGTGATGATGATGAAGACTGGCCAAGATCAACATAATACAAGATAGTAGAAAGGTTAGATCAGTTATTGTCTTTCCATTGATGTCAAGCAATTGATTTATGGTTTATATTATGTTGTCATATCATTTCATATATGATATAAGTTAAATGAGTTAAGAAGAAGAAGAAATGAGATGTTGCGAAGTTGGAGAACTTAAATGGACAACTGATACACATCGGACAATGTTAAGATTATGTTGATATAATTGTTTTCTACCTAACATATGATTATGTTAAGTCAGTAAAGCATGGTAATGAAGATATGTCAAGTTGGTAAGTCAAATAGTTTTGGCTACCGAGCAAGAAAATTAATTTGGTAAGAGCATTGTATGTTTCAGTAAAGGCAAAGGAACTGAAGGCACTAAGAAAATAAATTTTAGGCACCAAGTGAAGTTAACCAAATTTTAGAGTTATCTACCGAGAAAGGAACAAGAATTAAATACAATGATCAAAATGATATTTAATGATTAGCTATAATGAGATGGATGATTATGATGTCGAGGAAGAGTTAGTTACAAAGATCTATGATTAGTAAAATTCATGGTGATGATCTACAGCTTAGATCTAAACGGTTAAAATAGTACGAACAAGTTTCAAGAAAGTTCAAGTTTCTAGGTAAAAAGAAAAGGTCTTACCAAGATCCAGATACATTAAATAAGTTTGTAAAATGAATTGGATGACTAAGATTGATCAAAAGAAAATGTAATAGAGGAGTTTAAGTGGCAAAACATTTCTATATAAAAGATGGTTTTGTATGGATAAAGGACTGGCAAATTGAAGATTAGATAAGTCACCGACTAATGCAATGAAGAAGGAATAGAGAGATTCTGAGTAAAAAAGAAGGATCTGATGAAGTGTTGAAGCCAGTGGAAAGTGAAGAATTGAAGTAAAGATAGAGGAGCGCACAAAGGATCTGGTTATGCAAAGATAGTTGAAAGTTTATAGGTCAATATATTTACCGTTTCTTATTAGCATTTGTAACAGAGAAATCTCTTAACAGAGTAAACCTAATAGTCTTATTGTAAAATCCTTGCAAAAGGTAACATTATAAAGAGTGTTCAAAGTCCTTTTACTAGGACACTCCTAATAGGGTGAAGATCATAACAGATCTGAGGTAAATCCCTTGACCGGGTCACACCTAACAGTGTGTATTGTAATCTTTAACTAGATTGGCTCTTAAATAGGTGTACTACATAAGAGTATTTTCTTAGTGGGTGACAATTCCCATAGTGGTTTTTCCCAAAGTTGGGTTTCCACATTAAAAATTGGTGTTACGTGTGATGAATGGATGTGAATGTTATTGTATTTGATAAAGATTATTTATTGTTATTGGTAAATAGTAAATTATGTTTATCGAGTTGACACTAAGTTAATTAGAGAAAAGCTTATTAATGTATTTGGAATCAAGGATTACTGATTCACCCTCCCCCTCCCCATAATCCAACATATATATGTGTATATATATGGGCACACTCATCCCTTCCAATTCAAGGGAAGTCAATGTCTTGTACTTATCCACATTATTACCATAGCCAAAGTACATGTGCATATATATCATCAAATAATGAAGGGGATCAAGACATTGTGTAGACCTCACGCGTGAGTAACTATGACTTCATCCCTCTTATTACAAACACATCAGGTAGTATTAACCATAATCATAATACTAACCAATTAATCATTCTTTTTCCATTAAACATGCATGATATCATCCATCATCATATAACTATATGCACCAAATTTCCTAATATATCATTAAATAACAGAAGCTCCACTAATTTCCACATGGTTGCATATCCTAATCCATCCAAGCAAGCATTCTAGCCTCATTAGTTATTGTTACCTTGATTTTTATAACCTCCTAATTTTAAACTTCTAGATCCTATTTTTACCCTACAATGATGATATTGTTGATACTCACAAAACTTGGCCAAATCTCACAAACACAACTGTAAGTTTTCATATGTGTCACAAAAGATGAAAATGTGTATTTGTAGCTGTCGGTAACTTTGATCAAGCAAGAATGAACATGCCAATTCCAAGTACAAAGTGCTTCCTTTGTATGGAGAACTCTTCATATACATATTGAAAACAATATTAACGAGATTCTTTAGCCATCTGAAGATCCTCTGGAAAAAAATGGACCTGACATGTAGTTATGAAGAGCATTTAATCAAATTTGAGGTCTAAAATAGAAAGACTATGAGGTCAACATATTTAGGAAGATTAGAACCAAAATATGATTTGATTAGGAGTTTGAGATTCTCCCAACTTGTTGATAACAAGGTGCAAGGAAAGAGTTATCAAGAAATACATTAGTTCCAGAACTGCCTTAAATCCCAACACTATTCATAAATTTGTAAAAGTCTCGACTCACTTCCAAACCAATTCATGGACCCAATCATAGTTTCAAGTTCAAATTAAAGAGTTTTGAATCTCGTGTGTTGATGGGAAGCACAAGTGAAAGACATCAGGCAAGTGATAAGAAAAGGAAATTTGGGATTTAATGTATCATTGGTGTTTCAGGCCCACCAAAGCTAGAGAGTACTCATAATGGGCAATTGGAAATATTAGTTGTTGTGGAAATTATTATTTAGCCTAATCCATCAATCGACATTTTAATGATTTTAAAAACCTTTTGAATTCCATGCTTATGTCAGGAGATCGACACTTTTAAGAACTATAACATCGAAATGGAATTTGATTTGGGAGTTCAAGATTTCCCTAACTCCTCTCCCTATTGCCTTGAATACATGTTCATAGGATGCTGGAAGGTGGATTCAATCCCATAGTTTATAATGATTTGAGTACAAAAGGCAATCACTACAAATACATAGAGCGTAGTGGATGCTTGATAAAACTTGACATGCATTAATGTTGTTGATAAAGAAAGATTTATTGAAAGCATCATCAATATTATGAAGCATCTTCGAAGGCATTGAATTTTATAGCTTAGGGGAAATAAAGCCATGCAACTGATTTTCATGGTAGATAAATGAAGTGGTAGATGTTTGCATGGAAAATAAAAAGCTTAGGATAAATTTGCAAACCAACAGATCTTCAATAATGCATCTTTACAATCATTCTCCACCTGCCAATATTATGCAAAATGGATCTTACCTTGCTACAAAATCATTTCTTTATGCATAATGTTTTAATTTGGCTTTGAGAAAATAAAACATTATGTGTATGGTCAATATTTTAAAAGAATTAGTTATGAGAAACATAAAAGTTTATAGAATGACCTATTAACTGCAATCTTGAAGATAGAGTGAGGTGGAGGGAATTTGAAAAGAATCAGTTATTGAAAGGAAACTGAAAAATCATAGTCAGAGATGGTTCTAAATATGTAATCAAAAGACTTTAAGAAAGTCTGTATTTTGATCCCCCTTATCCTTGGAGGAATGAGTGAGACTAGGTCAGAGTCTAGGGCATTTCAATTTTAGTTTTGTGTGGAGAAAGGTGTTTTTCTATTTCAAACATGCTTTTGTCCAGGGGAAACATTGTCTTTGAGCCATTTGTTATGTATTCGAAGAAAGAAAGAGATATATATATTAAATCTTTGGGTTTAAATGTAGTATTTCTAATAGGGGCTAATCTTTGAATTATCTCAATTATCTTTTAATGTTTTCCTGTCCAATTTAATTGCTCATATGTTTGTCATAAAATCTTTGAGTTTTAGTCATTCATATATTTGAAAGGGAAAATATCAAATCTTCATTTTATCTTTCTGTGGTGGGGAATCTGAATAAATGGTATTTTTTCTATTTGTTTCTATTTCTCTTTGTCTCTTGATTCATAACCACATTCATACCATGGTGATGGGTGGATGTTAGTTGGCCTTTTCTGCTTTCTGGTTAAAGTCATACCCTAGAAAACTAGAAAATATAAATCTTACAAGGGAGATGTACCTCTAAAATTTAGAGGAAGATCATCATCCCATGATGATCTCCTCAACTGTTGGTGCTTATTAGTCATTCTTCCTAGGCATTCTAAGTCATTTTATGTACTTTCTTTGAAGCACCAATCTATTAACCAATAATTATCATCTGCCATTATCATATACCTATATCTTCATAACTTGAACATTATAAATCTACAAATGTACTCTTCCAAAAACAAAAAACATCACCATACAATCATAGCTATAAATAGAATCCAGTGAAATATACAACCATCACAATTAAGTTAGAGTGTCCTATCATGTATTAACAGTCATAGTAAATTGCAATAGACATGATGAAATAACTAATCATTTAACTAACTCATAGGATCCTACCATAAATTAATGTCATATTAATTTTTAGTATACCAAATATACTTCTAGCTTCACTAATTAACATTTAAAATCAAATATGCTTCTCTTACTACATCTGATCCATGATATAGAGTCTTGTTACCTCCTAACCATGGTAGGGTTAAGGTGGCACTACAGATTATCTAAATTAAATTCATTCATATTGTCTAGATAATTCACCCCCCCCCCCCCTCTTAGTCCTATTGTGTGTTCAAAAATACCATCTAAAAAGGGATAAATTCATTTGTTATTTAGAGGTCACCCATCACAATTTTGACAACTCTAGTTGGGAGAGGATCTCTCTACCCATGGGTGCATTCCTAGGATGTGAATAATTTCAAGTTAGCATGAACCAACCTAAGGAGGAGGATAAAGGAAAAAGGAAAAGAGACTAAAGAGGATGAAGAGTGGAATGAATATGATCAAGAGGATAATAACAATGATAATAGTGATTAGTTGTCCCTTTGATGTTTATGTTATGTTATATTGTGATAGAATCTATGGTCCTTTCATGTTGTAAACTCTATGTTGATCTAATGAAATGGCTATGTTTTGATGTTGTATGTATGTAACAAGCTTTGTATTTTGATGCTATAACCACCTAGGCCATTAGTTGCATGCCAACATTCATTTTGGTAATCAATTTTCAATTCAAAAAAACAATTTCTTTACAAGATCTTTTTTTTTTAACAATAAAAATTTCCTTGTCAAAATAAATACCAAAATATCACTAATTCATAAAATAATTCAATTTCTATTCTTTACACTATTCCATAACTACATTTCAAGATTGAAAAAACCACTATTTTAAGTCGAAGAAAATTGATGTCTTTAATAGGAAGAAACAATGTGTTTTTATTATTTACAATAATGGTTGGAGCGGGAGTAGGTGTTGGAGCAAGGGTAGGAGAAAATTTGAATGGTAGCATGGGTAGGAGCAATGGTAGTAGTGTGAGTGGGCATGTTGGTGTTCCATTGTAGGGAACTGGTGAATCATTGGATTTGGGAGGTCAGGAGGATGGTGGGTCAATGAAGTTTTTGGAAGATAGTAGAAATTCAAGAGATGGGGACCCACAAGGAGATAGTGTCTCCCCAGACCCAGGAGGAGGAAATCAAAATCTTTATGAAGGTCAAAAACATGGGGAGTCAAAACCGCCTGATTGCCCTTTGATTGCACTTTTTGGGAGAAAACCATCAAGAAAATCTTCCCTCCCAAAAGAGAATAACATTTCTAATCCATCTAAGGGAGAATTTGTGATCTTTATCCTTGATCAAGTGATTGATCATTCTATGGACTTGATGGATCTTATGTTGGTGGGGTAAATTTATTGTGATGCGGTCGAACATAGATAATGTTTGAAGCTTCATTAAGAGAAGATGGTTTTTAAGGGGGCAGGTAGATATTGTTGCTATGCCAAAGAGGTTTCTCTCCTTCTCATTTACCAACCAAGAAGGCCTAACCAAGGCCCTATGTAGAGGACCATGGGCTATGGGTAAGTCATCCTTGGCTCTGAGAAAATTGGAACCCAAAATGGATTTGAATGATACTTTTTTGGACTCTACCCTAGTCTGGGTCAGACTATCAGGCCTTCCTCTAGAGTATTGGAATGAATGTGTGTTTAAAGGAATAGCCAACATTTTTGGAGAACTATTATCTGTGGATACAACTATGGCTTCCAAGTCTAGGCTGGTCAATGCCAGAATCTATGTCAACATATGTAAGTAGACTAACCTTCCTCTATCTATTGAATTAGTATCTAAAATGGGTAAATGGAAACAACTAGTTGAATATGAATAACCTAGTATGGAGACCAAAAATCTCAACTAATAACTTTTCAATGAAAGAGTTGATGAAATTAGAGGATGGGGAAAATGAGAGAAAAGAAAAGCAAAACCTAGATCCTCAAGAAACGAAAGGCAATGAGGTAGGCCTCTGCAACAAAACCTAGAAGAACAACCCAATCACTAGAGCAGTGAATCAAGAAGATGTTCAGATTGAAGAACAATCTTTTCTCCCAATCAAAAGACATGAGGAGATGCTTGATCAGATTTTAGGAGGAAACCATTTCCTTCCCCTGATGCTTGATGATAGTGAGATGAAGGAAGAAACCCAACAACGAGAACAACAAGATATCCAAGAAAAGGAACAAAGGATTTAGGATAATGATGTCAAGGAGGATAGCCATAAGGATCAAAACCATGAGATATCTATACAAACTGAAATTCTATCCATGCCCAATCATAGGGAGTTTCAAGATGCCCAGGGATGTAATATTATTAGAATGCTCGAATCAGTGGACATTTCTAAGGAAGACAAAGACAATGATGGTTCTGATCATCCCAATGAATTTGGGGGAAATTTGTCCTTAGTCAGTAACAATATTATTGAAATAGAAAAAGAGAAAGGCCTTATTCAGAGTGGTAAAAAAAAATTCAAAGGGAACAACCAAGCATCCCCTCTCACTCGGGATGGAATTAAAACCAGAAACAGGAAAGCAGATGTTGGAAAACCAAAAACTAGTTTAGGAAGAAAATAGGTGAAAGCGGGATAGCTAGCAGGATGTTGTGGATGGTAAACAAAAGACCATCTCAAAAGCTTTTTCCCCCAAAAAGATTATGAAGATCATCTCCTAGAACATTAGGGGGTTAAATGCTCCCCATAAACAAGATATTTTGAGGAATATGGTAAGAGATCATAAACCAGACATCTTTATTGTTCAAGAAACCAAAATGTGTAAGGAAAAAGTGGATAAAATCATAATCTTCCAGAAAATGGTGTTAGCAGTTGTAATTTGGCTGGGGCCTCAGGAGGGACTGCTATATTTTAGAACTAGAAAACTATTCGGGGGGAGGTTATTTTTTAATATTTCAATATGATTTATGTCATAATGTATAATATTAGAGATAATTTTAGTTGGATCATTACTAATATCTATGCCCCAAACTCTAGAGTGAACATATCCAAGTTCTGGAAAAAAATTGTTGAAAGAAAACAAATCTTTAAGGATGAGTGTCGACTGGTGATGGGTGACTTCAACACTCCCTTAACTAATTTGGAAAAATATGGTGGTATTCAGTCTCAATCTGAGGGAAGAACTGGTCTTATGGATTTCATAAATAATCAAGGTCTTATGGATTTGGACCTCCAGGGAATAAACTACACGTGGTCTAATCAGCGTTCTGGAAAAGATAATATCCAGAGTAGATTGGATAGAGCTCTTATCTCTCATGATTGGTTCACCAAGTACTAATGTGCTTTATCTTTTTTTTTTTAGAATCAAATATGACCACTACCCAATTATTTTGGAAGTTGATCCCTCGTTAGGGCATAAAAACTTTCCCTTTCATGTTGAGAAAATGTGGATGAGCCACTCAGATCTTGAAAGAAGAATATGTGACTGGTGGAAAATCAAATTTGAAGGAACTATAATGTTCAATATTACTAAAAAGCTCAGAAATATCAAAGAAAATATTAAAGTCTGGAATAAGGAAGTGTTTGGTGATATATTCCAATAGAACAATGCTAAACAAGATTTAAAAACCATTTAGGATTCCATCCAACATTGTGGTCTATCTGAAGCCCTCGGAGAGGAAGAGCATAAAGCTTTAATCAACTATCATGATATTATCTCTAAAGAAGGAACTTACTAGCGTCAAAGATCTAGAGCCCTATGGCTCAAAGAAGGGGATAAAAACACTAAGTTCTTTCATTTAACCACCCTCAAACATAGAGAGGCTAACAGAATTGCCAAAATTACTAAAGGTGAAAAAGATGTAAGCAAGGAAGATGATATTAAAAAGGAAGTTGTTGATTACTTCTCTTCCTTGCTTACTATGGAGAATAACCTAAACAAGATTAATCAGAATCTTCTTTTACAAGCTATCCCGAACATTGTTACTATTGAGCATAACAAAAAGCTGAATGCTATACCTTCTGGTTAGGAGATTAAGGAGGTTGTATTTTCATTTGATGGAGATAAAGCCCCTAGCCCAGATGATTTTCCAATGTTCTTCTTCCAAAAGTACCTGTTGATTGTGGAGAAGGATGTTTCTAATGCAGTAAAGGAATTCTTTTGGAGTAGGAGCCTTCTCAAAGAAATCAATGGCACTTTTTTAGTGCTCATTCCCATAGTTATTGAAGTGAACTCCTTTGAACAATTAGACCTATTATCCTTTGCAACTCGGTTTAAAAAGTTATCTCAAAATTTTTGACTTCTAGGTTGTTGGCTATCCTCCCTTCATTGTTTGCCCCTCAACAAAATGATTTTATCCTTGGTAGGAAAATTGTTGATTCTATTATTATGGTTCATGAAAACATCCACTCGCTAGCTATGGTTGGTAAACATGAGTTTCTCCTCAAGCTGGATCTTTCTAAGGCCTATGACCATGTGGACTGGAATTTTTTGAGCATGGTCTTAAGAAAATTTGGTTTCAATAATTGTATAATCTAGATTATATCCTAGCTGATTTCTACTACTTCTTTTGTTGTGATTATTAATGGGACTGCTTCCAATTTCTTTAAAAAATCTAGAGGCTTGAGATAGGGAGATCTGATTTCTCCTATTCTCTTCACTATTTTGGTTGAATGCTTAGGGAGATATGTGAAGTTAATGGTCTCCAAGGGAGCCATTTAGGGGTTGTGATCTTCTTCCAATATCTTCACCTGCTCACACACCTAGTTTTTGGATGACTCCATTACTATGGGCACTTTGATTGTCCAAGAAGCCAAAGCAATGAAATGTGCTCTTAATATTTACACCAGGGCTAGTGGCCAATTGATTAATTAGAGTAAAAGATATTTTTTCTTCATTAATAACCCTGAGGCAAGACATAATAGAATTTCCAATATCTTGGAGTGTAAAATCAGCTGCTTTCCCTCATCCTATCTGGGCCTCCCTCTTGGTTTGAATATTGTTGATTCCTTTTGGAACTCGGAGATTGATAAGTTTAACAAAAGACTTGTTGGGTGGAAAGGAATTATTTTATCTCAAGCTAGTAAGGTGATATTAATTAAATCTACTTTTTAAAGCCTAGTCATTTATGCTCTTAGTTTTTTTAAGATACTTGTGAAGCTCTCTGAGAAGATGGAAAGTATTCAAAAAAGATTCCTTTGGTTCAGAGCTAATGAAAGGAACCGTATCCCTTTGATTACATGGGAGAAGGTTTGCAAACCCAAAAAATTGGGGGAATTGGGGTTAAAACCTATTAAGGTTATCAACAATGTTTTGTTGGCTAAACAGATTTGGAGGCTTTATCGGGAAGCAAAGGAATGGAACACTATATGTAAACATAAATACCTCTTTGACTTCCCTTCTATTGAAATTTTTTTATCTAGTATGGAGAAAGTGGATGGCTCTGAATTTTGGAGAAGTCTTAACAATGCTATAAATATTGCCAGCAAGGGGAAAAGATGGAAGCTGGGAAATGATAGAAAGATTACTTTTTTGGACGATTCATGGCTGATGGATGATCCCTTAGGTTCCAATCCTGAGTTTTCCAATGCTATGAGTTGGTGTAAAGACATGTATGGGGATAAAGTTGAAGATTAATGGAATGGTAATGGTTGGGTGAAATTTTTTGGGGATTAGCCCCTCCCTGGTTGGGATTAGCAAAGCCCTCCTTGCTCAATGTATTTGTGAAAATAATGAGGATGCTATGATTTGGGGCCCCACGTCCAATGGGTGTTTCTCTGTGGCTTCTTCCAGCTTCCTGCAATTTGATCCTCCTGCTACCAAACCCTTATGGGTTAATGCCTAGAAAAAATTACTAACTCCCAAGATTGAGATTTTCTATTGGATTTTTATTCAAAATAAATCACTAACTATGGATAATCTTATCAAGTGTGGTTTTTCATTCCTAATAGGTGTTGTTTGTGTTATGTTGTTGAAGAAACTACTAGCCATATTTTCCTGCATTGCTCTTTCTACTAGCAAGTTTGGTCTTTATTAATGCATAAATGGAATATTAGCTAGGTTTTTCCCTCTTTTATCCAAGATTTCTACTAGCAATGGCAATGTCCTAGTTCTAATGTTGTGATTATTGAAGTTTGGAATTTGGTGGCTCCTCACATGGCTTGGAATCTATGGAAAGAAAGGAACAACATGATCTTTAGAGATAAACACACTAATCCCACTATAGTGTTTGAAAGAGTCTTAAGGGGAATCTATGAAAACTTAACTAATAGTTACATACAAAAAAATAACCAGCAAAGGATCAATTGCTGGAACTTAAATGAGACCAGGAAAAATAATAGAAAAAGGGAGAATTGTGTTTGGAATTCTTTGACGGAAGGATGGATTAAAATTAACTTCGATGGTGCTAAAAAAGGCAACCCTAGTCCTGCTAGGTGTGGCAACATTATTAGAGGTAAAAAAAGCAACTTCATCATGGCCACTTTGGCCCCACTGGGAATCCAGACCAACAATGTTGTTGAGGCTATGGGAGCCTTATATGGGTTGGAGTTAGCAAAAAATTTAAATTTCCAAAACATATGGTTAGAAGGAGACTCTATGAAAATAATAAAGTCCCTAAAAGGTGATTCTAATCCTTCATGGACTATTGGAATATAATTAAGAAAGCTAGGGAAACAATCAATACCCGTGACAAAATCTACATATCCCATGTGTACATAGAGAGCAATGGAGCTGCTAACAACCTAGCCAATTTTGGGGTGAAATTTGCTGACATCACCACTTGGGAGGATTATGCATATGTGAATGATGATATCAAATTGAAAGTTAATTATGAAAGGATCATCCATAAAGAGGCATGCTTTAATTTATTGAAGCTTATGTGCTCGAGTAATATGGAGTCTACCAAAATTTATTGGAAAGAGTGGCGAGAAGGATTCAACATTAATTATATATTTTTCTCCCACACTTTTTGGGTCACTATTTTCACCTATTTAGCACTGACCGAGAATGATAACCAGAGAAAGCGCAAGTTTGAGAAAGGGCAGAGTGAGTCGTGTTTGAATTCTAGCAGCATGGGAGGGGATCTTAAGCGGGAAGAGCCCACAAATTGTTGTAAGCTAAAAGGGGAGGACATGGCCATGGTTTGGAAAAAGTTATAAAAAGGTGGTGTCACTCCTTACTTGGAAAAACTCCATAGTTTCAACAAATCCGTGGCTCAAAAGTTTTTAGAGGGATGGTGAAAGGATACTATCACCATGGACAAAAAAAATATAGCCCTCTTTGTTGAGCTTATAGCTCAAGTCACTAGAATCCCTAATCAAGGGTTAAATTTCTATAGAAATAGAAAAATCTATGATATGGCTGTGAATAAATTCCCAAAATCGAGAAGGAGAAGGACTAGGTCTTTTATGAAGCCAGAGCTAATGGCTTCATTGACATTTCCAAAGTTAAAGAAATCTAGCACAATTTTCTGTTGGTTATCATGGAGTATATAACCCTTGATGGGTGCTTCATGCAAGTGTAGTCTCATAATTTTATGCTGCTCAATCACTTTAGGTACAAGGATTTGATTAATATTCCTTACTATTTACACAGTTCTCTGATTAGATGCCTTAATGAGCACAAAAAGAAAACCAAAAAATCTATCCTACATGAGGGTTTGATTTTTCTCATCTATAAGCACATTAGGGATACCATTCTGGAGCCTGTGATCAAAACCCTGGCTATGGGGATGGGGAAATGTAAGGCTGAGGAAACCCTCCAGAGTAGCTCGAAGAAACATGGCATTAAGTCTACTAAGAAGGAAGCCACTGCGAGTAGTTATGATGAGGAGAATGACACTGATGAATCTGCAGATGTTAAATATTTAGAGGTCCAGAATATGCCTAGTCCTAATAGGGAGGAGGAGAATACTGAGGATTTTGAGGATGACACTGAGTTGTAGGATTTGGGTGAGGATGAAGAGAAAGACCCAGTGAATTCTAAGAACAAAGTCGAACTTGATAATGAGAACATTGCTATAACTAAAGAGATTACCCAAAATATGAATGAGGAGACTATGAAGATGATAAATGAGAAAGATTGCAAGGACAACAAGGATAGGGATGAGCCTACTAAAAATACATAAGTTTTATCTGGGGATAATTTGGCTTCTAAAGAAAATTTGGTCCAAAATTCTCAAAATTTAGATGACCTACTCAAAAAAGCCATCCATTATGCTAAGTTGGAGACCACAGACAAAAAGGATAGCTACAAAGTTGAGGAGGTGCCTAACCTAGATGATTTTGTTGTGGGTGTGAGGCATGATGTACCTTTTTCTTAGGATGTGTAGGATAACATCGATGAGGAAACAAAAGATATCAATGAAAAATGGGTCAGAGAGTCCTCTATCAGGTCAGTTTTTGATGATTTTGATGACAAGGAGGAAGTCACTATTGGGGCTCTCCAGACTACCAAGGTTGAGGCCTTGTACTCCTTTAGATTAAAATAATGGTGTTTTCAAGAGATAAAAAGGCTAAATCTGAAGTGCAGAAAGTTGGAGGCAATGAATACATCTCCAGGAGCAGTTGGAAAAAGGTAACAATGAGGGTAACATTACCTAGAATATGAATAACACCCTGGAAACTATGAAAAATAGAATGGATAAGATGGAGGGTACCATAATGGATATTCTTCAGCACAATAAAGACAACATGAAAGCCTCCAACACTAACCTTAAAATCTTGGTTAATATGTTGGATAGTGGCCTAGGTGAGGATGCAGAACAAAGGGATGATGATCTGGAGGTTAGTGGTGGGTTGAGTACCAGAACCAAATCCAATAGCAAGAAAAATTCCCCCATAGCTAATAAAAATGTGGATGAGTTGAAGACCACCATCGGGAGGATGGATGATATCCAGGCTAAGATGGAAGATACCCTAGAGGAAAATGTTGGAGTTGATAAGAAAACAACCCACAGCTCCCAAGAACACCTGCATACAAACACCTATCACATAAAGAGAGAAGCAATAAGATAGAAAGGCTTGAACACATTGATCCACTAGAGAGGAGACATCCTTGATGTGCAAAAACAAAAGTTGAAGCAATCAAAATGAAATATTATTGTGTTGAATGATGTAAAGAATACAAAGGAGATCAATCCTTATAAAGGAGATCTGAAACCCTAAAAGGGTGAACAAACCTAGGTTGCATGATAATAATTAATAAAATAATTAATTATTATATGCCTAAAGTTTAGCTTAAGTAGAAAGAGATAATAAGTGACTTAATAATTAAATTGATATGATTTAATTAATAAGCAAATGACTTATTACTCTAACACCCCCCCTTAAGATAAACTTTGGGAGAAGCTAAAAACCTAGAAAGAACTACTGAAAGCAAATGGGTCCCAACAACAAAAGACCAGATCAGGTACCTAAGTACAAAAGAGAGTCTCTGAAAAAGAGAAGAAATAGAGAAAACCACATGGGAAAAACTCTACTCCAAAAAGAGACGAAGACTAGTCTAAATGACTCAAGAAGCCTCCAAAACTAGGAATTTTCTATAAAATAAGAACAAGGATGAACATGTAGAACATCATTGAAGCAAGAAGGTGTAAACTCTATCAAGAAGTAACTGTTGATCTAAAGATCCTCCACTAAAATATGACCAGGTAGAGAAGACTATAATCTGCATGAATGCTCTAAAATGACACTACTCGAATCAAGAGGCAAACAAAGGCAAATAACTGAAGTCAAAGATACAGAATACTGTAAATTGCACGAGTGCCCTCAAATGAAACTACTTTAATAAGGAGGCAAACAAAGGCAAACACTTGAACTCAAAGATATAGATGGTGTAAAAACACCAAATTCTGAAGAGTTGATCAATCAAAGCTGGAAGAGTACTTCCAAAAATAGGAAAGAGAAGAGTGTCCATATGGTAAATGATCCATCTCACCAGAATGTAGAGGTACCAACCCATTGTATCTGCCTAGTACATAGAATTAAATACTGAATACATATCTCACACTATCAAACCAAGGAATTAAAAGAACCAACAGTAGAAACCCCCCCCCCATAATGTTGACAAGGGAGTAATGACAGGTACACTAAAAAGAACATCTAATATGAACTACATGATGAAGAAGAACTAGGAACATCAAAGGTGCAAAGAGAGTACAAACACAAATAGAGATACCTAAGGCTAATGTCATTGGAGGAATGCTCACATGAAAAAAGTAGATGGAAAACAAAGGCAAACATCAAACCCCCCTGGTACTTTATAATGAAGTGCGACTACAAAGAGCACAAACATGTGCAAGATCCCATACGTGAAATAGAATGACACTTTATCTTAGTGTGTGTACATAAAAAGAATGCTACAAAAGTGAAATATTCACTACTCAAATAAGAGTGAAGGCTGCTGAAACAAAATAATAGCCTAAGAAGAGCCATCCCCTAAAGGGAAGAGATCCTAGGACTTGAAACATCTAACATATCATCCAGAATGCTGAAATGTAAAAAAATGAATAAAACATACCTAGAGCAGAATCTAGAAAAATGAATCACTGAACTAAAAATATCATGGAACAAGCTTTCCAATGATATCTTGCTTGCCAAAAACAGAGTCTGGATGCTCAAGTTATGCCCCCGGGAAGGCAAAAAAGAAGTTTTGCCTTTAAACTCTCAGTGCAAAAAAAAGAGGAAAAAAATTCAAAATAAAAAATGCCAAAAAGATCTGTCTTTGAACAAGATTTCCAACGGTATCTCGTTTTCCCAATTTTGACATCGTATGCTCAAGTTATGAGCAAAAAACCAACGGGTGCTCTAGAGGGCCCAGAAAGATGTCCAAATGTGTTGATGCAGTGCTGACATTAGTACTTCACCAACCTAAATTTGATGGTTGTCTGCCCATCACAAAAAAATGTCTAATAGGCCCCTGGGGCTAAAAATTTTGGCCCCTAGTCACACGGGTGACCAAGGGGCTAGAATAAGCCAATGGTTAGTTGGGGGCTCTCCATAGAATCCTAGCTTTGGTGGATTGGGGCATAACCGGTGATTAAACCGCATGAATTATTGGTGGTGACTGACAGTCACCGTAGTTAACTCAGTGGTGACTGCGATAGTCATGCGCTAGTCACCGCGCAGTGACCATGATAGTGACACTGCAAGGTCATCGATGGTGACCACCCGACCCAATTTTTTATTTATTTATTTTAAAAAAAATTGCACACTCTACCTCAATTTGTGTGTCAAGGTCGTACAACCCTAATACATAATATTTTTTGCCTCAGAGGCCAATTTGTCCAAATCAAATGTGCCTTATACAAAAATGGGGGTTCTTGAATGCTGTGAACTCAACGGTGAGGTCCGTTTGAGCAAAAAATGCTCCAAAAAATAGTGATCACCTTGAGATCCATGCTAGGACCGTGTGCAAAAAAGTTTTGCCATAGATTCCAACTTTGTTTAAAATAGAGAAAATTTATATGGATTTGGGGGTTCTTGGGCACTCTGAATGTAATCGTGAGGTCTGATTGAGGCCAAGATGACTAGAAAGAGAGGTCCCCCAAGACCCAATAGAAAACCCTTTGAAAATGCAGATTTGACAAACACAGCCAAATCTCTCAAGAAGAGGATAGGGGAAAATAGATGTGAAGCTTTGATACCATGTTGGAGTTGATGAGAAAATAACCCACAACTCCCAAGAACACTTGCATGCAAACACTTGTCACAGAAAGAGAGAGAACCAAGAAGCTAGAATGGCCTAAATGCATTAATCCATGAGAGAGGAGACATCCTTGATGTGTAAAAACAAAAGTTTCGGCAATCACAATGAAATATTATTGTGTTGAATGATGTAAAGAATAAAAATGAGATCAATCCTTATAAAGGAGATTTGAAACCCTAAAAGGGTGAACAAACCTAGGTTGCATGATAATAATTAATTATTATATTCCTAAAGTTTAGCTTAACTAGAAAGAGATAATAAGTGACTTAATAATTAAATCAATATGATTTAATTAATAAGAAAACAACTTATTACTCTAACATAAAATGCTGGCATGATGTGCGTTGAGATTTGAGCTGGTGATTTGGCTGGTGTAATACCCCAAAAATGGGCTATATGTTCATTAACCTCCTACATCTTCAATTCGAACGAAATCGACATCAAAGTCCTAACCTAAGGCACATCTAAACATCATCGAATCATAATTGATTATCTTAAATTCTGCATCGGGGAATATTCCTAGTAATATTCCTAATTATCTTAATTATCTTTAATTTAATGATTATTTGGCAATAAATCACATTTATCCTAAAGTTTGATTAATTGAATATTTTCATATTTAATTAATTAGATTTAATATCTTGCCACTTAATTATTTAATTAAATTTAATTCTATCTATTATTAATTGTATTATTTAATTTTGACAATAAATCCAATATCCTATGAATAATTGATTAAATTCTTATTTAATTAATTAAAGCATGTTGTCATTATTTAATAATATAATTTTTAATAAAAGTTTGAATAAATAGTTAATTAACCCATAAATTAATTATTTTATTTCAAAAATCAGTTAAGTTGGAAATAAATCACTTTATTATTAAATTAATTCATAAATAAAACATGCACAATCATAAAAGCAAACAACTATCAATTATCAATTAAAGCTAAACTCTATTTTGAGTTGAACTGTGCTTTTGCATGTTTTTGTGAGTTAATTATCCTTTATTTAAAAATAACTCAAAAATCAACCTGAGTTATTTGAGTGATTTATGGCTTTTTCCATGCACCTCCAAAGCCTTGGATTTCTATAAATTAAAGGCTCAGCTCTTCACAAATCATCTCATATTTTGCATAATCACGCTGGAGAATTGGAATTGAAGAATCAAAGCTCTTGTGAATCGACATCTTGGTGAGATCAATCTTATTTTTACATTCATATTGCATATCATTGTTAGATTAGCATTGCATATCAATTTTCAATAGCATTCATAGCATATCAGTTTTTACATATCATAGATTTCATATCATTTTTCATTCTTATTGCATAGAAAATATCAAAAAAAATAGATTAATTGCATTCATATTTCATATCTAGATCAATTGCATTCAAATCCTTCATTTAGGTGTCGTCTAGGTCACTGATCTTGATTACAATCTAAGAACATCAATCTCGCACCTATTAGAAGGCAGTAAATCGCTTGGTTAGATTAGATTTCAATTTTGCACGATTTTGATTATCACTAACCTCTAATGTTTTACTAAGTGTTGTGTCTACAGATCAGGTACAATTTTCACACACACATTTTTGGCACCCACTGTGGGGCCCTGAAACGGGTTTCCAATTCAATTCTATCAATTTCTATCTTTTTCTTCTCAGGATCTGTGCAAAACTATGATTTTGAATTTTTATACATCTGTCGTATGAGTTTTTGACAAATGTCATATGGGAGCATACCCACTATCGTATGATACTGGACCCACTGTCGTATGACAGTCTATCGAATCGAGGCTCATTTCATCACATACCCACTGTTGTTTGGGAGCTCAACTATCGTATGGTAGCATACCTAGTGTCGTACAAGTTTCTGGACTGTCATCTGGGAGCATACCCACTGTCGTACGAGTTTTGGTACCAGATTTCAATTATCGTTTCATTTTTGCAGATAGTTTGTCAGATTTGATTTTTAGATTTTGACTGACAGCTAACCCTAACAATTGAAATTTACTATTTATGATTGATTTCTGCTGATTTTGATTGGGAAAAGCACAAGAATTGCTAAAAATCAGGTAAAATCTACTAAGCGCGTTGTGAGGATCATGAGGTATTCTCCTTGTTCTGAAAACATTTCGATTTGGACTTAAAATAAATCTCTCACGTGTCAAGCTTGTGTGCATCTTTTCATGCTTTTGATCTATTTCTACACACTTGCATAATTTGATACTAGGTTGTGATCCCTTAAGGATTCATTAAGTAGTCTTAAAATACTTGTGATTGATCTTGATTACTATCTTGGGTTATTGGACTCGCTAATCTGTCGGCCCCTCATTTCCGCCCCATGGTTGCAATCTCAGCACCATAAAGGGGAGGGGTCAACAAGATAGAATCGTTAAGTGTTCCACTTGGCAACCCTTTTGTGCTTTTAGGAACTCACTTGTTTTCTAAGTTGGGGACTCGTTTTCAGCTTGTGTGAGGTGTTAAATGTTCCACCTTGTGGACTCATCTCATATTCGCTTTAAGCGTTAAGTGTTCCTCTTTCTGCTTTTTGGGTACTTTTAGTAGATTTGCTTTCAAGAATATATCTGTGCTCACATAGTAATTAGGCCCTATGAACACTATTCGTGATTCTTGAGAGATTGGATTCCTAGCGAAATCCTTCCTTGACGACGGAATCCTTGTAGGTAGGGAGGATACTTAGTGTGTTTCACATTCAACTTGGTTAGTGTGTCTTCTCTTATTGATCGATACATTCTCTCTCCGGAGAGGTTGATAGATAACGTAGGGTTGATATCACGAGCTTTGGTGAATCAAAATTGGTTAGTGTGTCTTCTCTTATTGATTGATACATTCTCTCCTCAGAGAGGTTGATAGATCACGTGGAGTTGATATCATAGACCTTGGTGAAACAAACTTTGTCTTAGCGTGTCGGATTCATCTGCTTGCTTTGTTTGGGTTAAAAGTGAAGAGGTGTCAAAACCTTGAATCTGGAGCCAAGTCCCCTTGTGGTATAAATCTGTGAGTCACCTTTAGAGAGGGTTAACCGTAGTGGACAATCCCTTCACAGGGAAAACTGCATTGATGGAACCTCAAGCGGTAATAGCCATTTTCGCCATGGTAGTGATAGCCACTATATAAATGTCCTTGTGGAAGAAATCTCCATGGGTATGGTTCATTGTTGGGTTGTCAGATCTCCCTAGCAGCTCTTGAAGATTAAGTTCTCGGACTATGTCAAAACCCTGTGCACTGGGATTGGAGTTCACCCCTTTGAATCATAAAAGTTGCAGAGTCAAACCATTACTAAAAACCCTAGAGAGGCCAATTTTTCATTCTCAGGTATATGTGTGTTATTGCAAAACTTTTCAGAACATACACAATTAGTACTCTCAGGGATTAGCACAATTTGGTCACTTGATTGTTCATGTGCAAGGTTGCTTTTGCCCTTGTTCATTATTTTCAGACGTGCTTGGAATCACTTGCTTGCTATTCTGTGTTCTTGTTTATCTACTTGGCTATTAAAAACAATCAAATCTAGTATAACCTTCAAAATCTGGACAGTACAATTTGCAAACAATCCAAAACTGAAGACCTTAAATTTTGCAAAAATTGACGTAAAATCTTTTCTGGAGTCAAAAGTCATTTCAAGAAGTCAAAAGTCGTACGAGTTTTGTCAAGTGTCATTTTAGTATTGCCCATCTGTCGTATGAGTGAGAACCCACTGTCGTACGAGTTTTCAAACCAGCAAATTCAAGAAAGTCAAAACCCTGTTAGCAACTGTCGTACGAGTTTTGTCAACTATCATTTCATTGCTACCCAACTGTTGTATGAGTTTAGAAACTATCGTTTCATAGACTACCCAGTGTCGTACGAGTCTGCAAAGTGTCATTTGGAAAAATTTGAGAGAGTTGTCAGAAATTATCAGATTGCAAGATATCCAATGTTTCTAGCCTAGTTCCAGAATCTGTCAAAAATATCATTATGTCAGGAACATAGCAGTAGCTATTGAGCATTCTACCATTTTCTGAGATTGATCTTTTGAATCTGATCTGGCCTTCTATTTGATCAATTTGAGTCCTTTTTATCTCATGTCAAAACCTTATCATAACTATCAATCTTCAATCAATCTTCAAAAATAGACTAAGTGTTGAGAACTCGTGTCCGCTATCTTTTGGGTGATCTATCCCATACATCCAGGGCACATTTTCCTTCACCCACATCTCATCAGATCTTCAAAACTATCATAATCTTGACAAGGTTGTGTCATCCGATTTTCTTGAATCAAATTGTTCTTCAGTTGTCTTCGTCCTTTTCTTTTGTTTCATTCAAAGTTAATGGTGGAGACCAGAGCTTCTGCACACAAGAAGTTAGAAGAAACATCTCAGAATTTACTTTTGACCAATACCCCAGGTCCAACTCTTGAACAACTCATCAAGTTATGTATCTACGAAGACGACAGTCTCGGTAACTTTCAATTGAAAACTGGTTACATACCTCCTCTATCAACTCACAGAGGTAATCAGCAAACTCCTCCTCAATTTGTTCCAGGGAGCCCAAAAACTCCTACCATGTCTCAAGTAGGGACAAACCATGGTTCTCTAGGAGGAGGATCCCAGGGACACCATTCTCAACATAATGCTGACCAAGAACCTACACCCTCTGAAATCCATCGATGTCAGAATGACGATGAATACAAGAGAATGATGAGGCATTTCTTGAAAGTGGATAGAGAGGCATACTTTTTGCAATTAGCCCAGGAAGGAGCTAAACTTCCTCCTCACTTCAATGTTGAAGATATCATCACACATGAGGAAGAAACTCTGATGACAGCCATAATGAACTAGCTACACGCTATGCAGGTCAAAATGAATAAAATTGAGAAAGAGAAGGAACCCAAGGAATTCTCCATGGAGGCCCTTTGTCCTTTCCCTTTTGACAAAGACTTGTATATGCCTCCATTCCCAAAAAGAGTGGAGATGCCAAAGTATGACAAATATGACGGACACTCTGATCCTCAAGATCATGTCAGAGAGTTCTGTACGCAATCCATGGAATTCATGCATGAACTGACTTATCTGATGCATCTTTTTCCTAGATCCTTGGGAGGAGCATCCATTCAGTGGTTTTCAAGATTACCTTCTACGATCAAAACTTTTAAGGAATTGATTAAATTTTTTTATCAACAATATTCCTACAACATTCAACATCCGGTCACCATGATCAATATATGTAACCTCAAGCAATATCCAGGGGAATCATTCCTAACTTTTCTCAAGAGGTGGCGAAAGAAGTTCTCTCTATATGCTAGACAAATTCTCGAAATGGAGAAACTTGAAATCTTTATCAATAACCTTGTTCCAGAGCTCAACTATCCATTACAAATGCAAGATCATGTGTCTTTTGATAAAATGGTGGATAATGCAATCAAGATTGAGAAAGTACTTGTGAAGAAAGGAGAAATCACACTTCAAAAGGACAAGTTTGAATCTGGATCTAGCTCAAAAGATAAAAATAAGAGCTGGAATAGAAACAAAGGTATACTCTCTAATGGTTTTGTTGACACTATCCGCACCCCATCAAAGGCACTGGCCTACAATCTCACCCTTGCCACCAAAGCCATTGAAGCTTCAGAGCAAAAATCTACTGAACCATCTCCAAAGAAGCCATTCAAATGATGGGATAATAAATGAAAGTTTACTCCCCTGGGAGAATCTTTGGAATCTGCCCTGAGAACCCTGATAGCTGATAACATGATGTCTTTACCACCAATCTGAAACCCTGATCCGGATCCAAAACCATATTGGTGGAAAGATAATGAATTCTATGCTTTCCATTGGACTAAAGGCCATAAAACTAATGGATGCTTCCACTTAAAGCATACCATTCAAGACTTGATAGATCAAGGAGACATCACGATCGATAATCCTACCAACAATAATGATCACACAGCATTTACAGAACCGTTTCCACAACATGGCAAGGGAGTTTCCACTTCTCAGCCTAACATGGGGGCAAAAGTCAATTATGCCTACCCTAGAAACAATGCTGTCATCAATATGGTTGAACCATGTCTCTCTGAGAGCTGCAATGTCATCACGATTGTACGAAGAGACATAAATTATTCCTCAGCTAATGCGGTTACCAGATCACAAGCTCAGGCTCATCTGAAAGGACAAACACCAAGTTCATCTAATGTCCCTAAGATACCTTTCAATCTCACATCTGCTTCTAAACAGAAGGCTACCTTGAAATCTTCCAATCCAAAGGATACAAGGCCTACATCTTACAGCATCATCCAACAACTCCAGCATACCAATGCCAAAATCTCTATGTTTGAGTTACTTTGAATATCTCCATCTCACAGAAATATCCTAGACAAAGCTTTGCTCGGCTCTAATGTTCCTGATGATCTAGATCTAGACAGGTTCCAGACTATGGTTGGTCATCTAACGTCTCCGCAATATATCTCCTTTTCAGAGGAAGATGACAACTCTTTGAGTCACCCACATAATCAGCCCTTACACATAGAAGTCTTGATCCAGAACCGTCGAGTCAAACGTGTGTTGATAGATGGGGGCGCAGGCCTCAACATTTGTTCTTACAACTTAATCACACAGTTGGGATTCTCAGAGATGGCTATTGATCCTCGAAAGAAGATCACCATAAAGGCCTATGATGAATAGGAAAGATCTTCTAAAGGCACCATTGTCTTACCCATCCGAGTGGGTCCGGTCATCAAAGATACCACATGTCAGGTGCTTGATCTACCATTGGCTTACAATATCCTTCTAGGGAGACCCTGGATCCATGAAATGCAAGCCATTCCTTCTATGTACCATCAATGCTTGAAATTCCCCTATGAAGGGGTAGAAGTTACTATCCCAGCAGATCTGAGTACAACTTGCAATACATTGAAGGAAAGTGTCGATAAGCTTGTTCCCAATAATAGAGAATCTTCCATCAAGCAACAAAATGTGGCTTCCACATCCAAGATGGAAGACATTGCTAAAGGGATCAATATCAAAGAAAATGGGATGGGAGAATACACTATAGAGCCAGTCTTGTCTCTAACATCTCTCCCAATCTCACCTAAGTCGTATGGACAATCCTTGAAGCAGTCTAAATTAGAACCTAAGGAACCTATGGAAGCATATAAAAGAAATTTTGTGGCAGAGCAAGTATCCAAACAAGAATTTGAAGAGGATGAAGTTGTGCTTGCATGGCTATACAAAGAGGATTCTGAATCTAAAATTGTTCAACCTAGTGAATCTATAGCACCTACAATCCCTTCTAATTCATATGGTCCAGGGAACAAATTGATAGCCAAGATGGGATATTCCGGTCAAGGACCTCTAGGAATCAGAGGAAAGGGTCTTGTGACACCCATTTCACATATTGGTAGAGCCAACAAAGATACTGGTGGCTTAGGCTTTAAGAAGAAACCCTATCATCTCAAAGGTGGTTGTTCTCATGTCATAGAACAAATTGCACCAGGAGAACCCCTTCTCAAGAAAGAAGAGACAGAACCCTCAGATGATGATTCAGATAGTTCAGAACTCATCCCCTATGAAAAATTGCCTAAAGAGATCAAAGATCTTCTTGATGATAAAGATGATCCTATCAAAAGAATTAATGTAGTAGAAACACAAGAACCTACTATAGCGCAAGAGATGGTTGCACCACAAGAACCAGCTAATCTCGAAGGCAATCAAATTGATCAAGAAGAAGGGGGTAGTTATTCTGACACTGATTCCCATGAATATGAATTCAAGTCAGAGAATGAGGGTAATCCTTCTTGGGGTATTCATCCTGATTTCACACATTTTCTAAGATTTCCTAGAGATCCTGAATCAGAAGCTGAGTCAAATGACTATGAATGGGGTGCCATTCCAGAAGAAGATGAGCTTATCACAGAGAAATATATTGATGTTATTCACCAATATGTATCTCAACCCAAGGTAGGTCTAGAGCAAAACAATGAACTTAACGTGTCTGATCCACCTATGGCTAAAGAGGACTCCCATGATGATGTTGAGCCTATTCACGAATTGAACATTTTGAGCTGTACTATCACCTTTGAACTTGAGCATCGGGTTAGGACCAATGATGACATATCCCCATCCATGAACACCCTATCCCAAGCCTTTCCTGCTTTGACTATCCAACGCCCTGATCTTATCGACCAAACTTCCACAAACCCAAGCCATGGTGTTTACACCTTTTCCAGTGACTATGCCCTTGCTTGTTATCTCAATGCAGTCGAGCCTATGAGGACTTCCATCAGCAAACCGAGCGTCAGCCTAACCGAGTCAGACATCAAATATCTTAGTCAAAAAAATAAAGATAAAAAGAAAAAGAGTTCTGAGGGTGAAAACCACTTTGTGGCAGTCTCAGAACCGACAAAAGTAAAAATAAAAGATGTATCCAAAGGTGAAAACCTCTCTGAGGTGCCTAAGGATGAGATATTTGATGTCCTTTCGAGTCATTTATAGGATAGATCTCCAGTTCTAATTGAGCCCACCCAATCCATCAATTTGGGTACAACAGAGAAACCACAATTGGTACATGTAGCACAATCCTTATCAGAAGAAAAGAAACAGAAATTCACTACATTCTTATCAGAAAAAAAGATCAACTTTGCATGGAAATATTCAGATATGCCAGGATTGGATCCCACTCTCATTATGCACCATCTATCCATTGCTCCTGGAGTAAAACCAATCAAGCAAAAATTGAGAAAGATGCATCCTCATGTTGCACTCTTAGTCAAAGCAAAGCTAGAAAAACTCCTCAAAGCTGGATTCATCTGTGTCATAGACTATGCTGAGTGGATCTCTAACATTGTACCTATTTCAAAACTAGATGGTTCAATCAAAGTGTGCACGAACTTTAGAGACGTGAACAGAGCATGCCCTAAGGATGAATTTCCACTACCTAACATTGATATGATAGTGGACATGACTGCAGGCTATGAAATGTATTCCCTTATGGATGGTTTCTCTGGATATAACCAAATAAAAATTACTCCAGAAGACCAAGAGAAAACTACTTTCACATGTGCGTGGGGAACCTTCTGTTGGAATGTTATGCCATTCGGACTCAAAAATGCTGGAGCTACATATCAAAGAGCAATGACATCTATTTTCCATGACATGATGCATCGAACCATGGAAGATTATGTTGATGACACATTAGCAAAATCTATGATCAGAACTGAACATCTAAAGGACTTGAGCATGATCCTAGACAGAATGGAACAGTTTAGTCTCCGACTAAATCCTAAGAAGTGTGCTTTTGGTGTCACTTCTGGAAAGCTCTTAGGATACATAGTTTCAAAGAAAGGCATTGAAGTTGATCCGGCTAAAGTCAAGGCTATAATAGAGATGCAACCTCCCACAAATATTAGTCAAATGAGGATGTTGCAAGGCAGAGTTCAATCTATCAGAAGATTCATATCACAGCTAGCGGACATATCACAGCCTTTTACAAAAACATTACATAAAGGTGTGACCTTTGCATGGAATGAAGAATACGAGAACAACTTTAACCATATCAAGAAGTATCTATCAAATCTGCCTATATTGATGCCTCCTATTCATGGGAATCCATTGATCTTGTATGTCTCTGCAACAACCACATCACTGCAGGCATTGCTAGCGCAACATGATGAAGACAAAAAGGAAAGAGCCATTTATTATATAAGCAGAACATTGGTGGCATATGAAAAGAACTATTCTATGATTGAGAAAGCTTGTCTCGCTGTGATCTTTGCATCACAGAAACTAAGACACTATATGCTAGCTCATACCAGGCATCTAGTAGCAAAAATTGATCGACTGAAATACCTACTAAGCAAGGCTGCCCTCACCGGTAGACTGGCTAAATGGGTCATGCTTCTAAGCGAATTTGACATTGAATATGTTGAAAGAAAAGCTATAAAAGGTCAAGTTATTGCTGATCAACTAGTAGATGCACCCCTGTTTGATGACACACCAATGCAAATGGAATTTCCAGACTCATCTATTATGCACCTATCTTCTAGAGAATGGAAATTATTCTTTGATGGTTCCTATACATAGAATGGATCTAGAGCAGGCATATTGTTCCTAACTCCCCAAGGATACTCAATCCCCAAAGCATTTTGATTAAATTTTCCTTGCACAAACAATATTGTGGAATATTAAGCCCTTTTGAATGGTATGAAAATAGCAATTGAATGGAGAGTAACAGAGCTACATATTCATGGAGACTCTCAACTTGTTATTCATCAAGTCAATGATGTGTACCAAACTAAAGATGAAAAACTCATTCCTTACAAAAGAATGGTCGATGATCTTAAGAAATATTTCATCTCCATCACATTTGAGCAAATTCCTAGAACAAAGAACAAGGCTGTCGATGCAATGGCAACACTATCTACTTTATTACAGCAACCTGAACATGAGCTATGCTACGAGTTCCTGGTGGAAGCACTCTCCTATCCTGCATATGACTCCCCTAAAACCCGCATGATCTGCACCATTGTAGGTTATGATTCATCCCGCTACAAAAATCTGTTCTCCTATCTCCATGACCAAATCATTCCTAATTCTTTTAACCATTTTGAGAAATGAAACCTTATTTGCTCTGCATCCCGATATGTCATCATTGGTAATGACCTGTACAAATGAGGTCTAGATGGTACACTGCTTAGATGTTTAGAATGGGAAGAGTCTCAACGTGCATTAGAGGAAGTCCACGAGGGTATATGTGGGTCACACTCGAACAGTTTAACGTTAGCTTGAAAACTTATTAAGGCTGGGTACTATTGGCCTGAAATGGAGAAAGAGGCTATTAAATTTGCTAAAAATTGTCAACAGTGTCAAGTACATGGCAACTTGATTCATGCTCCAGGGAGAGATCTAATTCCCTTTACTACACAATGGCCTTTTCAACAATGGGCATTTGATCTCATAGGCGCTATCCATCCGCACTCTTCTAATGGACATACCCATATAATCACAGCTACAGATTATTTTACAAAATGGGTAGAAGCAGTTCCTCTAACACAAGCAACGAGGAAACAAATCTCTATGTTCATCCTGAACTACATCATTTGCAGATATGGGATCCCTCACTCTATAATCACAGATAACGGGGGACAATTCAAAAATAAGGATCTAGATGACTTATGTGCTAAATTCAAGATTACACAACATTGGTCTTCTATTTACTATCCTCAAGGGAATGGACAAGCTGAGGCTTCAAACAAAAATCTCCTGAAGATCTTGCACAGAACAGTTAATAAAACAGGAAGAGACTGGTATCTAATGATCAATCCAGCTCTCTGGGCCTATAGAACTAGTATCAGAATGCCTACTGGGGGCTACACCATTCACTTTAGTTTATGGGTCTGAAGCAGTACTACCTATTAAGGTTGAAATCCCATCACTTAGAATCAGAATGCATGGACTTGTCACTGACAATGACTATAGAGTGTCTAGGTTACAAGAACTGGAACTACTAGATGAGCGCAGACAAGCAGCGTATGATCATCTCAGAGTATATCAGAAGAGAATGTCTAGAGGCTACAACAAAAAAGTCAGACACAGAGAATTTCAAGTTGGCGATCTAGTCTTGAGAGAAAATCCTAAAAATCAATCCCATCGAGAACGCAAGGGGAAGTTCGAACCCAACTGGCTGGGTCCCTTTGTCATCACTGCTACTTTTGGCTCTGGTGCCTATCAACTCTCAATGACTGAAGGTGAATAGCTTCGAGAACCAATCAACGTTCTCCATCTGAAGAAATTCTATGCCTAAGGCATTCAGTCTATGGTAAAATGTCTTGAAAAAATTATAAAAATCGAAAAAAGTCCTAAAAAAATGAACATCTTGGTGAAAACCTAGCAATAGGCGCCTTGATGATTCACAAAAAAATCAAAAAATATAAAAAAAAATAATTTGAAAAATGAAAAATACAAAAAAAAAAGAAAAAAAAAAAGTGCCTTGGTGAAAACCTGGAAACAGGCGCCTTGGTAGCAAAAATAGAATCTCTGCCAAGATGGTGAAAACCCGGCAAACGGGTGCCACTTGTTCAAAACGCTCCATCTATCAGCACAATCTTGGTCTTTCCCAGCTTTCAGTCTTGCTTTAGTTTGTACATATCTCCCGGTTTGTTTCTGCATTTCCAGTTTTCAATAGGTCAGTTTGTACACCAATCAGCTCAAGCGTCTGTATCCTATCAATGTTTAACACTTGGGGGCAATCAATGTCATATCCTATGGTCTCCCATGTATCTTAGATGTATCATATCTAATCAAATTCTTTTGAAGCTTCATGTGAGTCAGTCAGTCAGTCTTGTCTCCAGAAAGGATTTTGCATTACAAACACATCAAACAATCTATGCTTTTTACATGCTTTTATCTCCTTGTATGCTTACTGATTCACATTGAGATTTTTGCATATTGTGTCCCTTTGAGCTCTTCGATGATGTCCTTTATAGGATTTAGAGAGTGATGACTAGGGGCATAATCTTTTCTTTGTCTTCTGCTTGTATGTGAAAATCTAACATCTTTGGAAATTCTGGATTGAAATGGTGTCCGACTGTAAGAGCCTCTATCTCGAATTGGATGTCCATGCATACCTCGACCATTGATACCCAGAAAATTCAAGGAAGTTTGATCTAACTATTGTCTTTTTGAGTGAGTTCTTTCTCCTACTGTGAAACACGATCTTACCTAAGGATGTGAAAGATAAAGGGTCACTATAGGTAATTCACATTGGATTTAGAATGATCTCTTGACTGTTTGATGTGTTTACAATGCAAGGCGTATTCAGGTCATCATGACGTTTATGTTTTGATGCTTATACAAATTGCTATATCAAAATGGACATGATATTCAGGTCATCCTGGCGTTTATGCTTTGGTACTTATATCTAATCCGACATTCCAAAAATAAAATCAATATTCATATGTCCATGGTTGTTTGACTAGTGGGGGTTGTATTGATTCTTGCGCACACAAATCAATATTCATATGTCTATGGTTTTTTTTAGCTAGTGGGCATTGTATTGATTTATCTGGTTACCTAAAATTTCAATGATGATAACAAATCGACATATGATCAGTGACTAGGTCCTAGGTCTTAGGTTGCATTTCATTTTGCATGTCTCATTGCATTTTGCATGTTGCATGATCTCACAATGACTAAACGAACTTCAATGCTTAAACAATTCACCACTCACATCTTCAAATCTAACAAGAGCTGAATCTCACACGAAGGTTCCTCCAAAGAAACAACAAGTAGAATCCTTTTTCGGGATCAAAATTCAAATATGAGATCGTTTAATATGTCAAAATCACAATTTAAAATTTTGGGCCCAGGACGGTCTACTTCTTGCATAATCGACCTTCAATCATCACAGAGATCTAGTATTCAACTTAACTAATTATCTAACATCAAACTATCAAAATTTCAACTTGGTCAACCATGGTAAACTCATGGTCAAACCTAGTCAACCTTGGTCTCCAGGACCTCTAAATGATGCAGAATGCGCTCTTGAACGTGTATAACCACTTTTCCCATCAATCAACATGCTTCTGAGCTCTCAACGCTGACTTTTCTTGTCAGATTTCAATTTTAATCCCAAAGGGGGCATGGTATTGCACATCAGTTCAAAGTCTGTAATCAAATTTGAAATCATATCTTTTTTTATCTATCAATATCTTTCATCAGTGATCAAGACAAACAATCACGTCTAGTTACTGATTCATCAAAAGTCCTCATCGCTCGGGGCAAATCTGTCATCACTTGGGGCATATCAGATTCATCAAGATCCATATCAATCTGGTATTCTCCTAATCTTGTAAACTGTATCAGTTTTTGCAACCATCGAATCATAGTGTTCTTTCCTTGGTTCTTCGGCAATTGAAGGGTTCGGATGTGATACCTACTAGTTCTGCTAAGACAATCGAGTCTAGAATGGGTCACTCACTTCTTATCAATCCTAAGGTTCAGAATCAGGCATTTTGACACTTTTTCGCAATCATCGGTTCATTGCTGCTATAGAAAACATTATCTCTGGTCATTCAGGACCTCCTATCTCAATATCTTTCAATCGGTTTCTATCTTGAGATCGGTTTATCTTTTGAATCAGTTTCATATCTTTATCAAACACAAACTATCTTTGAACCACTGCGCTTCACACAGTAATTCAAAGAGGGGCAAAATGTAATACCCCAAAAATGGGCTATATGTTCATTAACCTCCTACATCTTCAATTCAAACGAAATCGACATCAAAGTCCTAACCTAAGGCACATCTAAACATCATCGAATCATAATTGATTATCTTAAATTCTGCATCGGGGAATATTCCTAGTAATATTCCTAATTATCTTAATTATCTTTAATTTAATGATTATTTGGCAATAAATCACATTTATCCTAAAGTTTGATTAATTGAATATTTTCATATTTAATTAATTAGATTTAATATCTTGCCACTTAATTATTTAATTAAATTTAATTCTATCTATTATTAATTGTATTATTTAATTTTGACAATAAATCCAATATCCTATGAATAATTGATTAAATTCTTATTTAATTAATTAAAGCATGTTGTCATTATTTAATAATATAATTTTTAATAAAAGTTTGAATAAATAGTTAATTAACCCATAAATTAATTATTTTATTTCAAAAATCAGTTAAGTTGGAAATAAATCACTTTATTATTAAATTAATTCATAAATAAAACATGCACAATCATAAAAGCAGACAACTATCAATTATCAATTAAAGCTAAACTCTATTTTGAGTTGAACTATGCTTTTGCATGTTTTTGTGAGTTAATTATCCTTTATTTAAAAATAACTCAAAAATCAACCTGAGTTATTTGAGTGATTTATGGCTTTTTCCATGCACCTCCAAAGCCTTGGATTTCTATAAATTAAAGGCTCAGCTCTTCACAAATCATCTCATATTTTGCATAATCACGCTGGAGAATTGGAATTGAAGAATCAAAGCTCTTGCGAATCGACATCTTGGTGAGATCAATCTTATTTTTGCATTCATATTGCATATCATTGTTAGATTAGCATTGCATATCAATTTTCAATAGCATTCATAGCATATCAGTTTTTACATATCATAGATTTCATATCATTTTTCATTCTTATTGCATAGAAAATATCAAAAAAAAAAGATTAATTGCATTCATATTTCATATCTAGATCAATTGCATTCAAATCCTTCATTTAGGTGTCGTCTAGGTCACTGATCTCGATTACAATCTGAGAACATCAATCTCGCACCTATTAGAAGGCAGTAAATCGCTTGGTTAGATTAGATTTCAATTTTGCACGATTTTGATTATCACTAACCTCTAATGTTTTACTGAGTGTTGTGTCTACAGATCAGGTACAATTTTCACACACACACACAGGCTTCTGACTTTTTTGTTGGTTTTTTCCTGCTTTCCTTTTTTTGGTTGTTTGTGGTGCCCTTTTATGGGTTGGTTGTTGTTGCAGTCTCTTTTTGTTGCTGTTAATTCTTATCTTATGTTTTCTCACTTTGTAAAGGGTTTTGAGTCCCTTCAAAACTTGTTTTTACCTATAATCAAAACAATTTGTTTTTATTACAACATTGAAACAATAAAATTGTTATTATTTTTTTATAAAGTGTGATGCTTTCAAATACATCAAGACACACATGCCAATATACTTGGATAAATGCTTGTAAGCAAAATTTATTCACCGATGAAACAATTGAGAAAGACAAAGATGCTTATTGTTTATTTAAGGAGGAAAATAAATGAAATTGAAAAGACCAAAATGAAAAGATTGATAATCCCATGGACTAACTATTTTGTTTCCTTAAGTAAAAATAATTTTTATGTCAATGAGGCTAAACATTAAATATCCTATGAGACAATCATCCTTGCAATCTTTGTCTTGAGTGGTTCTATTCTTTTTCTATGCAAGATGATGATGAGGTCCCCCAATTTTTCAACACCCCACTCATTGAAAAGACTATACCACAAACAAGATATCAAGACATTAACATAATTGATCTTGATGTTTCTATAAGGATCACAATCCAAAATGAAGTGTGTTTCAAATTCAATTGCCCCTGAAATGCAAAGAACACAAACCCTTTCTTCCCATGTTTCTTTCAATCATTTTCATCACCTAGTTTAACATTGAAGTTGATGAGATTTTTTTAATCAAGTAATAAGAATTTTGATAAGTAGGATATATTTTTGACATCAAGTCAAATTGTGATATTGATATTAGGATTCAACTATATATTTTTTGAGTCAAACTCATTGACCCATGTTTCATGAGTAGTGGTTCACAAGAACCCATCTCTCTGAGAATGAATGGAACACTTAACACTCATTGCATGTAGGTGATGCTCATAGAGGTGAAGCACCAAGACTTACTAGTAGGTCACCCTTCCCAATACTACACCAGCTCAAGCATGCTTAACTACAAAGTTTCCTCCATGGTTAAGCCCACATTGCTTGTAACCCCATTTGTAAAACCTTCAATAAGTGTTGAATAGTTCATAAGGCACAATGATTGCTGAAGGTTTTTCAAATGGGGTTGCAAGAAACATGGGCTTAACCATGGAGGAATATTTGTAGTTAAGTGTGCTTGAGCTGGAGTAGTACTTGGATGGGTGACCTCCTAGGAAGCCCTGGTGCTTCACCTCTATGAGAATCACCTAGATTCAATGAGTGTTAAGTGTTCCATTCATTCTCATGAGAGATGGGATCTTGTGAACTACTACACATGAAACTTGGGTCAATGAGTTTGACTACAAAAATGCATAGTTCAATCCTTATAGCAATATCACAATAAATTTTTTGACTCTCCATAGGATATAAGGCTTTATATACACTTTTTTTTAGAAAGATCACAAGTGAGATTGAACTCCTAAATATAGGATTTCTTTTTCCTCCCAAGCACTTTACCCCCAATTATGCTGGCTAAATTTATGTAAAACTAAATCATAACCTCTTTATTGCTTATGGGAAAAACATTTAAATATATATTCTATTTACTCATCCATCTGCTATTTTGTCTCATCCAAGTCTTCTTTCTTTTTCTCAAACTATCATTGAAAACAACATTTGGCCATCTACTTGTTTTCATATTTTCAATTATTTTTAAATAATCTATAAGACATGTCATAGCAATTGATTCAATAGGGAATGCCCCTATTCGCTCAACAAAATATCAAATTTAACCAAACTTTTAATCTTAAAATTACTTGTGAGAAAGGATTTTTGAACTCTCTCAATTCATTTCCACTTTGAAGTAGAAAATTTCCTAGCTCACAATTCACATCCATAAAGCACAACTAGGAACACTTGAAGCCCAAAAAGAACTTGGATAGTTTTCCAATGCCAAATTTCAGCCTCTCTACACCTATATTGAAGAGCATATAATTCTCTTTGTCCATCTAAACTTTTTTTTTGGCAGCCCTCCCAAATTGACTTGTTGTTAAAGTTAAACCCAAGATGCTTGTAACTTCTTAACTTCTTCAAGATTGTTTCCTTCAAAGTGAAACTTATGCTGACTTTGCTTTATTTTGTTAGATAAAATTATGATTTTAGTCATGCTAATATTAACTTGTATCCACACTACACTACAAAAAAGCTTAAGGGACAAAAAGTTCTTTTGCAACCCATGAGACAAATTTACAATCAAAACAAGATCATCAACACATAGAAGAGGCCTTATCACAAACTCCCTCAAATGAACCCCTTCTCCACCTTGAGAATTTAATCATTCCTAAAGCTTGTCAATATATAGACCAAAAAAAGCATGGGATAAGGGGCGCCCTTGCTTGACCCCAATGCCACTCTTAAATTTTTCTAAGATTCTTATTGAAGATCTAATTTTAACTTTAACCTCTTCGTAAAGCCTATGGATAGCTATCCTAAGATGAAAATAGATCCCAAGCTCTTCCATTTTATACCACAATTCAGCCCTAGGAACCATATTGTCAAATGCCTTTTTGAAATCAATAAAACAACATAAGGCTTATTCCCTTTCTCCTAAACTTTTTTGATTAAGTGCATCAAAGTGATGCCATGGTCCACTATAGAGTGTTCAGGCCTAAAAATTTCTTGTACTTTTTCACACTTATCTTAATCTTCTCCCCATGTACCAATTTTATTTTCTATCACACTACCAAATAGCTTTTCAAACAATAAATTTATCATAATGGTTTTATGGTTTTATAATTGGAAGGATTATTGATGTCACCACTTTTAAAAAGAGGTATCGGTAGACTAGTTATCCAATCTTTAGGGAACCCTTGCTGAAAGATGTTGAATATTTTTATTATGCGAGGTGTGAGAAATATCGATCCCCACTTTAGATACTTTACTTGAAGATCAACCAAATCTTTAGCTTTTCCAACCCCCAACTTCTTAATACCCAACTCTACATCTTGCATGGGGAAAAGCTTCTTTGTAGTGATGATTAGAAAAGGTGGGACAACCTCTAATTTAGGCTCATAGAGTTATTTCTCATAATCAAACCATTGTCTATCTATAACATTATTTTCAATTTGCTTATTTATAGGTTGAAATTCCTTCCAAAATAACTCGAGATTGTTTTTCCCAAGATAAATTAATTCTTCACATCTAGTGTTCATGAAATTATCTTTTTCTTCTGAAAATATGCTTATATAACTTGATATTCTTGATTAACCTTTTCAACATTCTCCCAATAGCTTTTCATTCTTCATCAAATTAAGCATTAATCAAAAAACATTTTGTTACTGATTTCTTAATTTTTGCTCTTTTGCACTCATCAAGTGTTTTTTGAATTTAATTTGTTAGCTCATGATTGTGAATAACCTGAAAAGGGGTTTTCTTCTCCTTAAATAACCTTTTAAGAGCTTCCTTGAAGGTAAAATAGTTTTCTCAAGTCAAAAGAATTCTATCGTTTGGAGGTAACTATTGGTGACAAATAGTTTTTCATTTATGTTGTCTCTCTCTTGCTCAATACAGACTTAAGTACATGGATTTATAATATGATTTTAAATCCCATATATGCTCACCAATCAAAACTTCCTTTACATTTTCAATCAAGCTTTGTGAACAAATGACATAATCAACCACACTTTCCCCACGGTATGTATTGTAAGTAAAATTTCCCGATTTCTTCCATCTATCCAAACCATTGCAAATGATTAAGTTAAAGGTAACATATAGTCTAAGAAAATCTTCCCCAAAGTGATTACTATCCTTATTGTATTTAGAACACCATGACCATAGCTAATTGCTTACTTCTGTAAGCCAAATGAGGTTGTTGTCCTCTTTAGAACAAAAAATGTTAGCTTTCTCATTACCCATCCTAGAGTTGAAGTCTCCCACAAGGAACCTATTATGATTATATATTTTTGAGACTTGTGGGGCAAAACAACATGCTACAATTCTCATGTTATTTTGAAATTTTGAAAATTTGAACCAAATATATTGTTTATTTGAATCTTCTTTTTCTAATTGGATGATACTTCCTTCTTTTTATTAACTATAATATATTAAATATGGAAATCACCGAGAGTTTACAAAATTATCAACTTTACAAAATATTACATCATCTCATACAAACGGAGGGAGTCAAAATTCATGTATCTAACAATGCATCAAAAAACCATTAGCATAGCATAAATATCAATCTACTATTAACCACCTCTACCTAGGAAACCGGGTTGTCCATGGTAGCTGATGATCTGCCCATTTGAGTCACAGATTATCCTGTATGATGACATTATATGGATTTGAAAATTAGGCCTCCCAGGGAAGTGGAGGATGACCTGAAATAGGTGGCACATATATTGAGTCATTCCTAGGAGTCATTACAGTTGTAGTTTGATCTTGTGGCCCTTGGCCCGACCCTACCAACTCACTACTACTACTCACCTGCTCATCAACCATTATAATTGTAGTTGTGGTGTTCCCCTAGGAAATCCCACTTCCTAAGGTGATCTCATGCGCATTTCCATCTCCTAAACCTTGATGTTTCTCAATATTCTTCTTTTGGTCCTTAATTTGCTGTAATATCTGACCTATGGTGACATCAAAGTCAAAGTCCTCTTTAGCTCTGGTGGACATTTTAAATGTGATCTGTTCTCTGTCTAGTACATTCCTGACTTCCCTAATGACTTTCAGTACTTGATGCTCTTTAACTTGCATGATCATGGTAACATGTGAGGCAACATTAAGATATACAAGTCTCCACAGAGACTCAGTGAGAAATCTACTCTTACTATTGAAAATATCATCATTCCTATACTTCGATATATGCCATAGTATGTGAAAAGAAAGAGTGGTCCAGAAAAGGTTGCATCTTTTATTCAAATCCATTATAGTCCCAGAAAGGATATCCATTATGAAATTTTTTTTGTTTAGTTCCAACCCAAAAAGGCTCCATACGAAAATGGAAAAATGATAGTCAAAGAATATATGCAAGATAGTTTCAGGTTTAGAGCAGTAGGAGCAGAAATTTGGTTTACCAAAAGGTTTCTTAATAGTAAGCCTATGCCGAAGACAACGCCACATAAAAAAAAGTACTTTAGGTTCTGTAGGGATGTTCCATAGTTTTCCAAGGTATTTATTCCATGTGTTGGGGTCTAAGTTCAGATTCCACTTAACATTTAGGTGTTCATAGATGGTTTTTGTATCTACAAGAATCCTATACATAGCTTTGGCTTTAGTATTCCACAATGGGGAACCATCAATCCACTTGATAAGGTCCATCCTGTCAGAGTCAACTATGGCATCTCTAGGGAGATTGAGAGTTGAGCATGCATCCCTAATAGAGGTGTATGTCCTCCATTGGGAGAGGGGTAGGCCAAATTTGGAGATAAGGTCATCCCAGACAATCAGGTTGCCATCCTTAATGATATCTAAAAAGTAACTAATGCCCACTAAATTCCACTTCTTAGCAGAGCAACCCTGCACATGGGCCAATGGTTTATCACCTTTGTATAGGTTCCACCATATGGACCTCTCCCCACACACATTTTGATCATGATCAAGCAAGTCATTCCCTATCACATTAGATCATATTTCCTCCCAACCTTTCCAAATAGATTAAAATACTACAGATCCTGCTACTACCACCTTGAATTTTCCAGACATGAGATCAATTAGTGGCAATTTTTTCCAGTGCTTAGCATGGGCAGGTGTACCCTTGCTAATGTTGTATCTCACTAGAATCTTCCAAGGCTCATTACCTTGAGAAGCTTTAGTTATCCATTTAATAACAAGCACTATACCCTTCCATTTGAGATATTTCAATCCTAAGCCCCCTTGCACAGTAGCCCTTGTGCACCAGTCCCATCTGACAGCATGAGTTTTCTTATTTCCTTTACCATCTGACCATAGATAGTCTCTAATAGCCTTGTGAATGAAGTTGATCTAAGCTTGATTAAAGAGCCAGGCTAAAGAGTAGTAAATAGGATAAGAAGCCAACATCTTTTGGAAAACTTGGATTATACCTGCCAAAGAGAGGAATTTGTTGTTCCATTTGTTCAACTTCCCTTCAATCTTATCCTTTACCCAACCCCACATGTTTTTGAGGTCAGGTTTGATAGAGAATGGAATGCCTAGGTATTGAAATTGGTGAAGAGGTCCTCCCCAAGAAAATCCAAATTTATTACACCATCCTGGTGGAGAGTCATCCCATCCTAGTAGGGTTGAATTTGGGATGGATACCTTACTGCCTGAGGCCAAACAAAATATGTCTAACTTGTCCACGAGGAATTTAAAATTGTTTTCACACATCTTAATCATAAGGGAGGTGTTATCTAAAAACTATACATTAATCAGTTCCTCATCATTTGGTAGTCTAATTCTCATTACCTTTGGTGAGATGGAATCATCTCTAAGAATGTAGAATAAGGAGTCTGTTGCTATTACAAATAATGTCAGGGCCAATGGGCAGCCTTGTCTTATAGATCTGGTCAATGGGAAGGGTTTAGGCCTTATCCCATTCACTTCTACTACAACAGTAGCCACCTTCATTAAGGTAAGAAACATGTGGTTGAATTCCTTAGGAAATCCCAGAGCTTCTAACATTATGGCTATAAACTACCATTCAATCCTGTCATATGCCTTCTCATAGTCAATCAGGAGCATGTTGACCTATTGACCAGAGCTTCTTTCCCATTCCATAGTCTCCCAATAGGTAATTAGGTTCTCCAATATGTACCTTCCCTTCAAAAACCCTATTTGGGTGGGGATAATCACTTTAGGAAGGATATCTACTAGCCTCCTTGCTAGTACTTTGGCCAAGATTTTGTAAGACACATTTAGGAGGGTAATAAGTCACCATTTCTTAATCAGGGTTTTATCTCCATCCTTGGGTATGAGTTTAATGCAACCAGTATTGATCTCTAATCCTAGGGAGCTTGACTCAAAAGCCTCATTGTAGACCTGTAACAGGTCTTCTCTAATCCATTCTATGTTATCCTTATAGAATTCAATAGGAAGTCCATCTGGGCCAGGGGATTTTTTATTGCTCATGTGTTCAGTGGCCTCATTAATCTCCTCAACTGAGATCAGATTGCTCAATGTTGTTGAGTCTTCCTCCTTGAGTTGGGGAGGGATGATATTCTTGATCTTGTTCCTCCTCTCTTCCATCACTGTGCCTAACTCCTCTGAGGAAAACAATTTGGTATAATAGTCTACAAAATCTTGAAGAATACCTTCCTGGTTAGTGAGGGCACCTCCTTCCAGACATATGCATTCAATTCTATTCTTAGCCTCCTTAGCCTTCAGGAGTTGGAATAAAAATCTTGATCCCCTATCACCCTCTTTGATCCAGTTGGCTCTTGCTCTAATCTTAGCCCCATTGATCTTATGTTGCTTCACTTTCCTTAGTGAGTCTTTGGTCCAAGCTTGACTGATTTTGGCTTCTTCATTAGTTGGATCCAGCTGACTTCTTTGTTCTACTTGGTATAGTTTTATTTGTAAATCTGATTCAACTCTCCTTGAGTCCTTAGCCCTCTTCTTCCCTACCACATGGAACACTATTTTCCAACTATTGGTACATTGGTTCCATCTATTGACGACACTCTTGTTGGAAATTGCAATTGAAGCAATTGTTGTATTGTCATTGATGTTGAACCTTAACTGGTAAGACTGTTGCTATTTAAGAAAGTACTATAAGAAAGTACTATATCTATTTGATTGTTTCTAAGGGGAAAGGCAAGGTTGGTAACAATAGCACCTAAGGAAAGGTTGAGTTATCTTGATACTTCAATGAGTACTTGATTATGTGGCATACTGATAAGATAATGTATTGTTTATCTGAGTATGAATGAAGACTAAATTGGTAGGCTTAACCGAGCAAAAGTGAAGTAATCTAGTTTAAGTCGAGTGATGTTAGTGTCAACCGAGCTAGTATATGCCGAGTAAATTCAATGTTGACCGAACATCAGTATTAGCCGAGGAAACAATTTTTGAGGTGATGAAGCTTTCTAGTGAAGACCGAGGAGTTGAACATAGTATTGACCGAGGGTCAATATTTTACATTTGAGGAAGAATTCAGATTTCCAGTCGACATTGTTGAATTCTTGGATTATGTAAAATGTGTTGACTTTATTTATTGATTGTATGAAAGCATTTAATGTACTGTAAAATGTTTTATTGGAAATCTATTAAGAGATTTGAGATATTTCTAGAAGGATAGCCGAAGAACATAAAGTAGGAAGGATTTGATGAATCTGACCTAACCCTAAGATCTATGAAGGAGATTAAGCAACAAAAGATGTATTGACCTAATTGAGGAAGTATTAAGGGAACATAAGCTAGAGGTTGTAAAGGAGGGGATGTGAGAAGTGTTGTTGATGTTATTGACTGTACAAGTAGAGAAGGCTGAAGGAGAAGTGGTGTGATTGCTTGAAGAGATTTCCAAGAAGATCAATGATGGTGATGGTAAAGGTTCATAGTTAATAAGTCAGCATATGTACAGAATTGGATCTGATATTTGCAAAGTGAGTTGTATGTTTTTTAGATCAATACTACTGCTACTTTCTAACCATTGTATCAGTCAAAATCCTTTTAACAGAGGTTAACCTAACAGTCATTTGTATAAATCCTTTGAACAAGGTTGAATTCTAATGGAGTGTATGTAAGTCATATAATAAGGCACACTTTTAACAGAGTGGTTTAAATCTTTTAACCGGGTCACACCTGACAGTGTATTTGTAACCTTTGACAGGGTTGGATTCTCACCAAGCTCACTTCAGAAGAGTGAACATAATAGTAACATGTTACAAAGTGGTTTTTCCCAAATTGGGTTTCCACTATAAATCCTAGTGTTGATACTTGTGTGAATGTTTTCGTTTGAACATTTATGTGTTTTACAAGTTAGATACAATTGGATAAGTGGACTGCACTGTTATATGTTTCTGTTATGTAATCAGTAATGACCGAGTAGTTGTTGGTTATTAGATCTGATTTGTTGAAGAGATTAAAGTTTGTTTTTATACATCTGGACCTAAGAATAACTGATTCCCCCCCCCCCCCCCCCCCCCTCTTTGTTGTTCTAAATCATATTAACAATTGGTATAAGGGTTGTTGGTGCTTACAGAGAACAAGTTTGAAGGTACTTGAAGAAAATGATCAGGATGTATAAGAAGGAGGTACCAAAGCTTAATAAGGAGAACTTCTCTGCATGGCAAAGCTTGATGAAGCTGCATCTGGCCAGTATTGGTGATTCTGCAAAGTTTGAGCATGACTATGTCACACCTATTGCACCTCTGACTGTCGAGGAAATGAAAGCTAAACAAGGGCACAACCAAGCAATGTTGGAGATTGTGTTTGCCCTAAGTTATCCAGAATTTGAAGATATCAAATACTGCAGTAATGCAAAGCAAATGTGGGACACCCTTGCAAACATCTATGGCGATGACATAAATATATTGAGAGAAAAAGTTGAGAGCCTAAGAGGTAAATTTGATGAAATGAGAATGCAAGAAGGTGAGAATATTGCACAATATTGTGGTAGAATAAAAGAAGTTGTAAATGCTATTAGAGGAGAAAATGGAGCTATTGATGATGAAACTATAATTGGAAAAGTATTGAGAACTCTGTGTCCTATCTATGCCATCAAAATTTTAGAAATTCAGGAATCTAGATGTAACCCTAACAATACTCTTACTTTGGAAAGGTTGGTTGGAAAGCTTACTGCTTTTGAACTTTCTAACTATGATAACTTCACTATTGGTAATGTTGAATCTGCTTTTAAGTCACAAATGGTTTTGAGTAAGTCAAAGAAGGAAAAAGAAAGATGCATCAGTGAAAGTGAAAGTGAAAGTGACAGTGACACATCTGATGAAGAACTTGAGGATCTAGAAGCTCTTATGGCTAGAAGACTAAAAAGGGGAAAAGGAAAGTACAAAGGTAAACTCCCTATTATATGTTTTGCATGTAATAAAGTTGGTCATATAGTTGCTAGATGTCCTGACAGGGTTGATAAGGATGAAGAAAGAGACAGCAAGCATAAAGACAAAAGAGAAGAGAGAGGTTACCGAAGATACAAGGACTACAAAGGAAAAGGTAAGAAATCATGCTATATTGTCGAAGAAGAGACTGACATTGAAAGTGATGATTTTGAAATTGAAGTTGTCTATGTTGCAATGAAAGATGAATCTGATGAGGATGAGAAAATTGCATTGATATCTTATGTGAACAAAAATGACAAATGGATTATTGACAGTGGTTGTTCACATCACATGACTGGTGACAAGAGTAAGTTTGATACCTTAGATCATTATAAAGGTAGGAGTGTGAAATTTGGTAATGATGCACCATGTCATGTTAGAGGAAAAGGATTGATTAAGTTGAATGATAAGATCACTTGTGAAAATGCTTATTGGGTCAAGGGTCTTAACTATAATCTATTGAGTGTTGCACAACTTAATAGCACTGGCTATCGAGTGGAATTTCATCACAAGAAGGCCAAAATATTTGATGCCACTGGTGAACTGATTGGAAGTGGAGAATAGACAAGAGGTAATTTGTTCTATCTAGACCTATCTGAAGAAACATGTATGATTGCACAACTTGATGATATTTGGTTATGGCATAAGCGGCTATGTCATGTTAACTTTGATAATCTGGTAGAAATTAGTAAGAAGAAGAAAGTGAGAGGTCTACCTAGATTGAAGAAACCTGAGAATGTAATGTGCAAAGAATGTTAGTTGGGTAAGATGACAAAGCCTAGTTTCAAGAGCAAAACTTTTACTTCTTAGAATACCTTAGATTTGGTTCCTACTGACCTTTGTGGACCAATGGTTGTACAAAGCTATTGTGGTGCTAGATATTTTATCCTGTTTGTGGATGATATTATATTTGGTGGACAAGATGCCTTGTGTAAGAAATTTTCAAATGAAATGCAAACTGAATTTGAAATGAGTATGTTTGGGGAGATCAAATTTTTTGTTGGTTTACAAGTATATCAGACAGAGAAAGGAATTTTCATCACCCAGTCTAAATATGTTCATGAGATACTGAAAACCTTTGGTATGGAAGATTCAAGACCAGTAAGTACTCCCATGGCTACTGGACAAAAGTTGTCTAGAAATGATGATGCTGCAGAAGTAAACCAAACTCTATATAGATCTATGATAGGAAAGCTACAGTATGTTGTACACAATAGACTAGATATTGCTTTAGCTATTGGGATTGTCGCAAAATTCTCTACCAATCCTAAGGAAACACACATGATGGCGATCAAAAGAATAATGAGATATTTGAAAGGGACTGCTGACTATGGATTATACTACAAGAAGCATGAAAAGTTTGAATTGAGAGTGTATACTAATGCTGATTGGGCAGGAAATGTGGATGACAGAAAGAGTACTAGTGGTGGAGATTTCTTTCTTGGACAGAGATTAGTTTCCTGGACAAGCAAGAAATAAAATTGCATTTCCCAATCTACTGCTGAAGCTGAGTATGTGGCTACAGCTGTGAATTGTTCAAATTTGGTATGGATAAAGCAATTGTTGGTAGGCATGAAAGAAGAAATCACTAAACCAGTTGTCATTTTCTGTGACAACACAAGTGCTATCAACATCTCTAAGAATCCAGTGATGCACACAAAGACCAAACACATTGCAATCAAGTATCATTACTTGAGAGAACTGGTACAAGATAAAGAGGTCTGAATGGAATATGTGAATACAAAAGAACAACTAGCAGACATATTCACTAAAGATTTACCTAAAAAAGCTCATGAATACCTGAGAGGTCAATTAGGGGCCCTTCCCCTAACTGAGGTTGCCTAGTCAAGCTAGGAGCACTGCATCAAATGTGTTTCACAAAGTATCTAACAAGTTGATGCAGAAACAGGTCACACTTTAGGAGTAGCCTAGAGTTGTGAAAAGTCAAGCAAAGCCAAGAATCAGTCATAAGCAAAGATGATAGAGGGAGAAATATTGTTACTGAACTGAAAAGATGATATCTACATCTCTAGGATGTATGTTTTAGTTGCTGCTTTGGCATTTTTGTCAAAGAGGGAGATGATCACAGAATAAAATGTTCATGGAAGATCAAGTAAGAGGGAGATATTCAGTGGACGGTCATACAAGCATGGATAATTGATTCTGTATCAAAATGAAGCTAAGGATATTATAAATATTTCTGATGGACAGATAAGTTTTGGATTGGTTGGTAATTCATGTGATATTCATATGGTGTTGCCATCAATGCCAAAGAGGGAGATTGTTGGAAACAGCAATTGAAGCAATTGGTGTATTGTCATTGATGTCAAACCTTAACTGGTAAGACTGTTGCTATTTAAGAAAGTACTATATCTATTTGATTATTGCTAAGGGGAAAGGTAAGGTTGGTAACAATAGCACCTAAGGAAAGGTTGAGTTATCTTGATACTTCAACGAGTACTTAATTATGTGGCACAATGATAAGATAATGTATTGTTTATCTGAGTATGAATGAAGACTAAACTGGTAGGCTTAATCAAGAAAAAGTGAAGTAATCTAGTTTAAGTCGAGTGATGTTAGTGTCGACCAAGCTAGTATATGCCGAGTAAATTCAATGTTGACCAAACATCAATATTAGCCGAGGAAATAGTTTTTGAGGTGACCGAGCTTTCTAGTGAAGACAGAGGAGTTGAACACAGTATTGACCAAGCGTCAGTATTTTACATTTGAGAAATAATTTAGATTTCCAGCCGACATTGTTGAATTCTTGGATTATGTAAAACATGTTGACTTTATTTATTGATTATATGAAAGCATTTAATGCACTGTAAAACATTTTATTGTAAATCTATTAAGAGATTTGAGATATTTCTAGAAGGATAGCTGAAGAACATAAAGTAGGAAGGATTCGATGAATCTGACCTAACCCTAAGATCTATGAAGGAGATTAAGCGGCAAAAGATGTATTGACCTAATTGAGGAAGTATTAAGGGAACCTAAGCTAGAGGTTGTAAAGGAGGGGATGTTGGAAATGTTGTTGATGTTATTGACTGTAGAAGCAAAGAAGGCTGAAGGAGAAGTGGTGTGATTTCTTGAAGAGAGTTCTGAGCAAATCAGTGATGGTGATGGTAAAGGTTCACAATCAATAAGCCAGCATATGTGTATAGAATTGGATCTAATATTTGCAAAGTGAGTTGTATGTTTTTTAGATCAATACTACTGCTACTTTCTAACCATTGTATCAATCAAAATCCTTTTAACAGAGGTTGACCTAACAGTCATTTATATAAATACTTTGAACAAGGTTGAATTCTAATGGAGTGTATGTAAGTCCTATAACAAGGTGCACTTTTAACAGAGTGGTTTAAATTCTTTAACCGAATCACACCTGACAGTGTGTTTGTAATCTTTGACAGGGTTGGATTTTCACCGAGCTCACTTCAAAAGAGTGAACATAATAGTAACATGTTACAAAGTGGTTTTTCCCAAATTAGGTTTCCACTATAAATCCTGGTGTTGATACTTGTGTGAATGTTTTAATTTGAACATTTTTGTGTTTTACAAGTTAGATACAATTGGATAAGTGGACTGCACTATTATATGTTTATGTTATGCAATCAGTAATGACCAAGTAGCTGTTGGTTATTAGATCTAATTTGTTAAAGAGATTAAAGTTTGTTTTTATACATCTGGACCTGAGAACAACTAATTCCCCCCCCTCTCTATTGTTCTAAATCATATTAACAACTCTGATGCCTAGCCACCTCATGGTTGAACCATCTAATCATGAGGGTGGTAGACTTGGTATCTTTGCTTCTCAATAATGATATGTTAAGGTAAAAGGAGTGCCCTCCTTTTCTAGGGATAGGGGTGCTCCCCAACTGAAATATAGAGCTGACAACAAGGTGGTGGTTTGAAAGGGAGTAAGGGACCACTCTAAAACACTCACCACTAACCTCCTTCCTAAAAATGAAAAAGTCTTTATTGACATATACCCTATCTAGCCTACAGTATATCCTTCTATTTCCCTTTTGGTAGTTAGACCAAGTATGCCAAATTCATTTGAAATCTTTCTTCTGACCTGCTAAGGGGTCATATATTCTGAGCTTACTAGTCATCTTAGTCCAGAAATACTTCTCATTTCCTTTCCATTCCATCCTAGTCCCACCTCTTTTATCTTGTGGGGACTCCACCATGTTGAAGTCCCCGACTACAACCCAAGGAATATCCTTCATGTTGCACATCCATTCCCATAGTTTAATTTTGTCATAGTGATCATTTGGTGCATAAACATAACAAATTATAAATTCAATATTGTTATGGATAAGGCTGACCCAGAAAATTCTATCACATAGGGAGCACCCCCAGTTTGAGACTTTGTTAGCCCATCTGGGGTGAATAAGTATAGCACTCCCTCCCTTACCTCTTTGATGATTGGTGTACACACTCTTGGCATCTTACCAAATACACTTTAAGGCAACATCTAAGGAGAATTCTACTGCCTTGATTTCTTGGAGCAAAAGGAAGTCAAATCCTTTTTGCATTCTAATGAATCTCTTGACTATGTACCTCCTGTCTAGGGACTCCAGGCCCCTCACATTCCAGGTTGTATGTTTAAAGTCCATGGCATCATTAAGAGTCCTATTCCATGGGAGCTTGGAAGATCTTAAAACAATTGGGAAGTCTTCTCTTTTGTAATTTCGATGGTTTGATACTAGAGAGATGGTTAGGAGGTATGCCTCTTTTCCTTTTGTTCTTGGGAGCCCCTCCTTCTTCTCGAGGATCATCTCCCCTTCCCTTTAGCTCCAAATTTGGCTTCCTAGTTTGGGGTTTTTTGAACTTCTTTTTGGCTTTGAAAGTATACTCTGGAGGCTCATTACCTTCGAAGGCAAATATGGCCATCTCCATCCCTCTAATCTCTCCTTCTTTCAAGATTCCAATAGCCCTATACTCCTTAGGGGAAGTACACTTCTCATCTCTGAAGAGCTTCTTCTCAGGAAGGGACATACTCTCTTGGACTGTATGTTCAAAGGCAGAGGGGGCAAGGATTACAGTAATAGAGACATTGTTAAGCCTATCTTCCTTGTCGTATGCTTCCCTAATAGCTTTTAGAGCACCAAAAGAACTACCATCAGTGGGATTCTCTAAGTTCTAGATCGTATACTCTGAAAAGACTAGTCAAGAAACTCCAAGGGTATGAATAGGATCTCTTCTCTTGTGGGCCAAAATCTTCTTGATCTTGTTAAGGACAAATTGTTGGGCGTTCAAGTTTCTATGTTTGGATACGATATTCTTTAGCTTCAACCCAAAGTCAAGGCCCTCAACTTGAGGGAGTTCAATTAACTCTTCAATGGTCAGACGAGAGGGAGGAATTCAACAAGTATCATCATTGAAAGCCCTCCTGAGTGTTTCTAAAGAGGCTGCTATAGCATCTGATGACACCGAGATAGAAACTTCAAGGTTATTAGAGCCTTCTGGTTGGGGAGTGGGAGAGCCAGTTATTCCCTATCTGGTTTAGGGTCCATCTTTTTCCCGTTATTTATTTTTTGGGATATCTTCTTTTTATTCAACAATTGGCACTTGTGTCTCATGTGGCCTTTCCCTTTTGCATAGGAAGCAATAATTAAGTCCTCCTAGGAAGGATATTGGGAAATTATAGGTGTGGCTATCTAGGGCGAACACAATCTCACTCAGGAGATCAATCCCTGGGTTGATCATGATCAGAATTCTAGCATCTATGTGGGGGAGAAGCACGCTAGTTTTGTCAACTCTAAGGACCATTCTGAAGTGTTCAAGTGCTTGAGGGATAATGTTCCACATAAATGGAAGAATGCTACCCATGGTAATCCAGGGAGGGCTCGAAAGGTCCAAGACTTCATTGTGGGCAGCGTCGGGCATCCAGGGGAGCACCCTAAAGTTAGCATTGCCAATCTTCTAGAATTATCTGGTGAGGATCTCTTTTTAGGATTTGGGGTTTTTTTATATTTTAAATATCCCTTTATGAATCATACGAAGAAAGAAAAAATGGTATCCAAAATTTTTCCCCCAAATATTGTGAAGCTAGTCATTTAGGAATGGTCTCAACGAGAGTTTATGGATGTCTTGGGCGGCTAGAAAAATTACAGTGTTTCTAAAACAATCATTTTCTTTTTCTATAGCAATGGACATATGAGAATTAGGTTTGATAATACATACAGTAGTAGGGTTAGATTTCTCACCTCCAGTGTTGGTTCCTTCTCTTGCCCTTGATGCTTGGTTGCCATCGATAACAAACTTTGCCTCTTGCGGAATAATTGCTTCCTTATTAAGCACTTGTTTAAAGGTCTTGCCATGGCCTTCTGAACCCGCACTTGGAGAATGAGTAGCCATAGTAAGGATTAGGGAAAATAAAAGGGGTCGACATTGAATGCTTGTCAAGCCGAGAGGCCGCGAACATCAACAACCTCCAAGTTGCAGAGCACTTCCTTCTTTCTCTTTCACTAAGACCATTATACTATTGTGCCCTTATGAGTTGTTACCTTGTGTACACTTAAATTGTGCAATTCTCTAAGTCATTACTTCCAAGAGAATCCATAGATTGGAAGCCTTGAGAAAGCGAACTAGAGCTCCCTAGGCATGGAGTGCAAGGGTGTTTAGAATACTCTCAGCTAGAGATATGAAGCATACAACCTTGCTAGTAAACCACACAATGAGAGATTCAATGAGACAAGGGCAAGAATGCCAATATCCTCAAGAATCAACAATGAAGATGCAATGCAACTATGCTAAGAATGAAGAATGCAACTAAGCTATTCAAAATGAGAGTATTACAAGCCTTGCTAATTAAACTATGTGAGCTAATCTAGAGCATAAAAGGAAAGTAAACTAAAATGCTATGGAAGCTAAGCTATGATGCAACAATGAAGACTAAAAACAACAAGATCTCCAAAGCTTCAAAATCTCCAAGAAAACTTGCAGCATAAAATTAGTATTCAAAAGTGGGATCTTAGGAGTGGAACCTCTAGAATGAGGAGAGAGCTCTCCTTTTATAGAAAATGAGAATCAACGGATGGTGGAGATTAAGAGGAAAAAGATTTAATCAAGGGTGATGCTTGAAAGTGGGACCAATCCTTGTGCACAAGTCTCCTCTAATGAGAAAGAAGTGTTGACTTTTGTGCCCCATGTGAGACAAAAATACCTTTTTCTTCTTTTTATAAAATAGGAATAATGCTTTATTTGTGCAATTTAGGATAAGAGGTAAGTGGGGACTTTTTATTTAATAAAAGGGGAGGGAATTCCTTTTAATTAAATAAAGACTTAGGATAAAATGGCTAATCCATAGGATATATAATCGAATAAATGATAGAATTAAGATTTGATCAAGGAAATTGATTTGAAAATGAAAATATTGCAAAGCAGTGATTTAGAAAATTGATAAATTGGTGAATGGAGCCCAAAGTCTAGGTGACCATTTTAGGGTGCATACATTTGCCCCTCTTTGACTAATGTGAGATCAATTTGGGATCACATGTAGTCAAAGAATGAAATTGAAATGTGAGATCGATTTGGGATCACAAAATAACCCAGATGTGTGTTCGATAGATGGGAACACATTAGGACAAAGATAAGCTAGTTGAAAAAGACAAGACCAACACCCCTGTAAATAGGTAATTGTCAAGTTTCAAGCAAGGTTTGATTGATAAAGCTGAATCAAGGATTGAAGTTTGATAGGTATTGCCCCCTCATGATCAAAATCGAAATGTGATAGAGGAGAAATAGTAAATTGATAAATTTGATCAAATCGGTCTAAAGATAAGGTTCTTGATATAAGATGAAAGATATAAGGATCACAGAACCAAGGTAGATCATTAAGAAAGATTATGCCCCAAGGTTGAATTAGAAGAAAATAAGTGAGATAGAAGTTTGGAAGATGTGGAAAGAAATGGAGAGAAGAAAGTGAATTTGCCTCAAGAAAAAGAATGCCTCAAAATCAATCAATTGTTTAAGATAAGAAATTTTGATTGAGATCACGAAAGAAGATAAGGAAATGAAGATCAAAATGTGATCACAGTTGATTAAAAGTCCAAAAGAAAGATGAAGAAAAACCCTCTCAAAATCATAATGCAACCTAAAAATGCAAATTAACATGAAGTCTAAAAATGCAAGCTACATGAAAAGTGGTTACAAAGCCATTAGACTCTAATAATTATCATTGAGCTTTATTGGTAGCATCACAAGATCATATAATACACACTAGTATAACTATGGGTATATGAATATGATCTGTATCAGATAGAGATGTGGGAATTCCACCTAAGCATCAAAGACATGTAGGTCAAGATGACTAGTGTAGTGAGGTTCCCTAAGTTAAGTATAGCAGGATTATGCTCGCATCTAGACACAAGAAAGTGAAGATGACTATAAGCATGCACTTGCAGAAAATAGTCAATGATAATACCTTGTAGATTGTAGTGTCAAGTGGAACAAGCACAAATGCTCATGACAGTTAGGATCAACAAAATATACCCACAAGCAGAAAAAGAAGCAAAAACATGTCCTCATGCCCCTAGTCTTCTACCTATGCATCATTGAAAACTATTAGGGGGAGAACACTTATCAAAGAAATCATCATAGACAGCACACAAAGAAATAAAGTTAAAGAATTCTTAGTGATTCAAGTGTTTAAGTGCGTGTGTGTAGGTCATAGAGTCAAACTTTGAGTATTGCATCTGCCGGTGAGAAATATCACATCATTCTAGACTATGGGTAAGACATCTGATAAGTGTTGAGAAACACTTGACGCTGGGAAAGTGTTGAAAAACACAGTTGGGGGGTGTTGAAAAACACTATTTGCAAGGTGTCCTATAGATTAACTCATCCAAGAGACCAAAGTTAACACAGTTATGCCCCCTAGACAAAGACAAAGACCAATTCCAAACCAAGGCAACAAGGACAAGGCATGATGGAGAAAGACTAAGTGTCAAGGACTAGTGTTAAGAAATAGGGGTGACAAGGCCTCAAGTAGCGCCTGTTTCCAAGTTTTCACCACTTGACAGATTTTTTGATTTTTGCAAAAAAGTTTTTTTATTTTTTTGCTACCAAGGTGCCTGTTTCTAGGTTTTCACCAAGGCACATTTTCAATTTTTTCATTTTTTTTTTTGTTTTCTTTTTTCATTTTTCTATCTTTTGAATTTATTTTTTTTGGAAGAAGGCAAACTTTTTAGATAATGCTCCTTGAAAGGATAAACCATGATATGCCAAAGATTCAAAATGATATGCTCAAAGATGCTGATAGGGAAAGGGAGATGGAAGAGAAAAATGGAGGATAAAGTTTTATGTAAAGTGAATGAGGTTGGAAGATAGGAGGAATAGGCAAATGAGGAAAAATGATAGAAGGTAGAAGGATAATGAATGAAAGGATTGTGAAAGGGTAGATGGAAAGGAAGGCAAGATCAACATCAACACACACCTTGAAGGGTGGTGAGAGGATGGAGGAAACGTGAATGAATGAATACGTGAAGGAATATGGTGAATGGATAGCAGAGGTTGCGGTTTAGGCGCATGGAATAGAAGAATGTTTTTGGAAGAAGATGAAGTGGAAGCCTTTGGAAGCTTGAGTGTCAACTTCAATTTTTTCTCAACATTAGACTCTTTCAAGAGAAACTTTGGAATCCATATAGTCGTAGGTTTTTTATTTCTTTTTGATGATTTAGAGAGAATATCTTCAATGATGGATTTTGGAACCCATACTTGTCTTGTAGTTTTCTTCTTAGATATCTCTTTTGACTTTATGCCTCCATGTCGATTAGAGGAGACATGGTGATCTTTTTTTGATGGATTCTTGTATTTCTTCTTTTTCTTGTATTGAATATTCAAGTTACTTCCAAAAGACTTAGGACTTGTGGAAGAAGAAGAGGGGCAAATGAGGAAAAAAGATAGAAGATAGAAGAATAATGAATGGAAGGATTGTGAAAGGGTAGATGGAAAGGAAGGCAAGATCAACATCAACACACACCTTGAAGGGTGGTGAGAGGATGGAGGAAATGTGAATGAAGGAATATGTGAAGGAATATGGTGAATGGATAGCAGAGGTTACGGTTTAGGTGCATGGAATGGAAGAATGTTTTTGGAAGAAGATGAAGTGGAAGCCTTTGGAAGCTTGAATGCCAACTTCACTTGTTTCTCAACATTAGACTCTTTCAAGAGAGACTTTGGAATCGATATAGCCATAAGCTTTTCACTTCTTTTTGATGATTTAGAGAGAATATCTTCAATGATAGATTTTGGAACCCATACTTGTCTTGTAGTTTTCTTCTTAGATATCTCTTTTAACTTTATGCCTCCATGTCGATTAGAGGAGACATGATGATCTTCTTTTTTGGATAGGTTCTTGTATTGCTTCTTTTTCTTGTATTGAATAGTCAAGTTACTTCCAAAAGACTTGGGACTTGTGGAAGAAGGAGGAGGATATGACTGGTTTACATGGGTGGGTGGATGAAATGATTCAAGGGTATGCATCTATGTTGATTTTGAGGAAAGATAGGAGATGGAGGGACGTAAGGACCCAAGATGGATGACGAATTAGGAGAGTTAGGAGGGGAAAATGAAGGGACATAAGGGCCCAAGATGGAAGGAAGACGTGAAGCCCTTAGTATTGGTGGAGGAGGTCCAAGGATGGACGTGGAAGATACAAAAGGATAATCAATAAGTTCATCAACATCTATATTGCAACCAAGGACATTAGCATCTTTAGAGTGAGCATTAGGATTTGCAATAGGATCATGAACATCTTGAATAGGGGCAACTTCTTTGATAGGATTGTTCAAAACTTGAAAAGACTTAGGAAGAGTAGGAAGTGAAAGTGAACGTGGAGTGGTAGAACAAGAAGATGGAAGACTTTGATCTTGACAAGGAGCTTTGGATAGAATAAGCGTATAATTTTTCTTTTGATTTTCAATAGGCTTAACATTGGAAGTAACAACACTATTTTTAATAACCTTAATGGAAGTATCATCTTTGGAAAGTGCAAGTGTAGTAAGGTTATTTTGATTATCAATAAGCTCAATTGTGTAAGTCGTAGCTTGATCTTGCTTAGGAGAAGACTTAAGACATGGTGAAATGAATGAAAAAGGGTGTAGAGGACCAAAAGAACCATGAAACAAATAAGAGACATCATGAAAAGGATTGGATGACATGGCAGGTTCTTGATCTTGATCTTTCTTTATGTTTTTTTCTTTATCATTTTTAGAGTCCTCTTGACATGGAGCCACTTCTAAGGACAAGGAAGCATGTTGGAATTGTATGGAAGACTTTGGAAGAGATGGTGAAGGATTAGCTGAAGTAGGCATTATAGCGTATAAAGGCTTAGGCTCTTTAGGTTTAGCATTATTGAAAGTATTTGCAGCTAAGTGAAGGTTAGCTTGAGTTTCTTTAAGAGGTAGCTGTTGAGGAAAACTATAGGGAACCGCATGAAAAGTATTAGGACTTTTTTTGGATGAAGGATTTGTGAAAGATTTCAAAGACTTGGAAGATTTAGGAAATGTATGGATATTGGAGGAAGTAGGGGATGGAAGGGAACCATCACAAGACAAAGGTCCATCATTAACATAATCTTGCTTGAGAGTGCAATCTTTATTTTCAGCATGAGAGTTCTTAGAGGAAAGATTCTTATAGTATTTACATTTATAATCAGCACGCTGAGCTTTCTCTTCCTCAAGTGAAGTAGATGTATCATCTAGGTATTGTTCACAAAAATCATCAAAGTTTCTTTCAAAATCAGAATCATATGGATCACCATCATGATCTATCCAATGTGACGACCCATTTTCAGTAAGCACGAGCACACGACTAGGAGGACTCTTAAGAATAGAGGTTTCATAGGTATCACTACATTGTTCATCATCATATTCATCAAAGATGGGCATGTCACTCTTCGTGGAAGAGGTATCATAAGGACTATCATATTGCTCATCATGGTATGTCTTGAGAAGAGAAGTAAGACTCTTGGGAGAAGTAGGAGAAGAACGAGATCATGAAGAAAATGAAAGTGAAGACCTAGTGGAGGAAAAAGACTTGGATAATGAGGAATGCAAATAATGTCTAGAAGAGTCATGATAAGACTTGGAAGATGAGGAAGAATGAGAAGACTTAGAAGATGAATAATGTTTGGAAGAAGGAGGTCGTGACATGATCATGTGTATGATTCTAGCAAAGGTGTTTGATTCATTCAAATTTTCTTTTATTTTTGTCTTAAGTTTATCACCCATGCAATATCTAGGAATATTGGAGGAATAAAACTCTTCGAATTGAGAAATGAGTTCGAGATCGTTTATTGTCAAGAGAGGTTCCATAACAAGATAGTTGAAATTCATGGTTCTAGAAGAGGAGGAATCAAGCATGGAAGAAATGAATAGAAGAAGGTAGACTAGATAATAAGAGGAAAAGAATCAAGAAGACATGAATAGTTTAGGAAGAAGCATGAAGGAAGAAGAGAAATGATGAAAATGGAAGACTAGGAAGACATGGGAGATGTGGAAGAAAAAAGACCAAGAGTCATTTTGTGCAACTTGATACCATTTAAGTCCTTGACCTGGACCGACCAAGGAAGACTGGAAATGACATGAATCAGCTTTGGATAGCAAACAACAGTGAGACAACAAAATGACTCTGTGTGATAGTTCGCAAGGTAGCAGAACGATACAATTTTCCCAGATGATATTTTGCATAAAGCAGTGCGATAGTTTCCAGGTAAGTGGTGCGATAATATCCAAGCAGGTGACGCGATAGTTATGCAGCAATGAAGTATTGCATGATAAAACTCAGACCAGTGTGCGATGATTTTTCAGTATCATACGACTCTTGACTAGTGAATGTGAAAAACTCAATTTTGAAGACAATTTGGTCAAAGTTGTAGTTTGGTAGGTTCAATTTCTCAGTTCCAATCACAGTAGTAGCAAAAAATAGACATGTTTGCAAACAGTAAGTGATCAAATGTGTCATAAAACACTTGAACAAGGGCAAAATCAACCTTGTCAAGACAAGCAATTGTGATATCAAAACCAAAAATCCTATGAGTACTACTGTGATGTTTGCTGTTCGAAACGTTTACACGGGTAGATCACAGCGAAGACAATTCAAACACTTGCTAGCCTAGAAAGACAAAGGCTCAATACTTAACAACTTGGCCCACACTTGATGTCCCATCGTCTCACATAAAGTGGTTGCCCACAATAGATATTGGCTTTGTCGTGGAAGTGCCAATGACACAACCAAAGGAACACAGATGGTGAGTAATCTTGGGGTGATCCAGGTTAGTCCACTAGGATCAATTTTTGCACCAAGATGTTAAGCGGCAAAATTGGGTAGCTTCTATCTAATGGCTCTTAGTAAGGGTTCTGTTCACAATACTCCCCTTGCTCCCCAAAGGGACTCCTTACCTTGCGGCAAGTAATAGATCTCACGACCACAAGAGTACCTTAAGCATTCTTGCTTAGCATTTTCCTCATGGTCACAATTCCACAAGTACTCACACCAAGTGAAGACAAGTACTACATTTACCAAAGTTTTATGTCCTCGATAGCCTTGAGTTTATAGTGGGTCAGAATAGCTTGGTATTAGCTTGTCCCCACTTGGGTCATTCCTCTTGATTGCTCAAGAGCAGGCCCGCTAAAGGATCTTAAACTAAACAAAAAGTGGATCAACCTTTAAGGGTCAAGATTTTTGGTTCACCACAAGGGTGAAGAGCATACTCTCCTATCTCAAAAATATTTTCCAAACACGCCAAACAAAGTTCAATTAGCCTCTTACTTTCAAAATTTAAAGATGGGTCAAAATTTCTGGTTCACCACAAGGGTGAAGAGCATACTCTCCTAGCACCAAGAGACTCCTACAACAAGATATTAAGTGCCTAAAAAAGAACAACTAGTATATGCCGCATTTGAAATGAAATAAATGAACAAGCACTTGATTATTTTTATGCTTTGGGTAGCCCTGCAAAAATGATTAGTAGCCCTTATGCATTTGAAGCTTTGACATGCGTTCTTTTGAGAAAATATTTCAAGCAATGAGGGCACACCTACAAGCACAACTTGTTAGCCCCACAAGAGTTAGCACAATAAAAACCAAGTAAAACTGCAAGTAAATCTCTATTCTAACACAGAAAATCAGAAATCCAAAGCAAACAAATACTAATCTTGCAAAGAAAGCAACAAAATCAGTCACTGCCAGATCTGGGCGACAGTTCTGTCAGAAAGAGTTTCGCATAATATTTTGCAGTATATGAGTGCGCTACTTTCTATCTGTGCGATAGTTCATACTGTACCTAGACAATAAAGTTTTGTATTCCTGTGCGACATAATGTTGTATGGACGCGCAATACTTTTACTGGAAAAATATCGCACGAGTATATAATAAAATATCGCACAATACTAGAAGATTGTCGTACGATAATCTGTCAGAAAAATAGAAAAATAGCCGAAACAATAAGCAAATATTGATGAAAAATTAGCGGAAATGCATGAAAATAAGAGGCAAAACAGAGCTGTTCTACCCCACGGTGGGTGCAAAAAATGTACACTTAAATTGTGCACTTCTCAAAGTCATTACTTCCAAGAGAATCCATAGATTGGAAGCCTTGAGAAAGCGACCTAGAGCTCCCTAGGCATGGAGTGCAAGGGTGTTTAGAATGCTCTCAGCTAGAGCTATGAAGCATACAACCTTGCTAGTAAGCCATACAATGGGAGGTTCAATGAGACAAGGGCAAGAATGCCAATATCCTCAAGAATCAACAATGAAGATGCAATGCAACTATGCTAAGAATGAAGAATGCAACTAAGCTATTCAAAATGAGAGTATTACAAGCCTTGCTAATTAAACTATGTGAGCTAATCTAGAGCATAAAAGGAAAGTAAATTAAAATGCTATGGAAGCTAAGCTATGATGCAACAATGAAGACTAAGAACAACAAGATCTCCAAAGCTTCCAAAATCTCCAAGAAAACCTGGAGCATAAGATTAGTATTCAAAAGTGGGATCTCAAGAGTGGAACCTCTAGAATGAAGAGAGAGCTCTTCTTTTATAGAAAATGAGAATCAATGGACGGTGGAGATTAAGAGACAAAAGATTTAATCAAGGGTGAGGCTTGAAAGTGGGACCAATCCTTGTGCACAAGTCTCCTCCAATGAGAAAGAAGTGTTGACTTTTGTGCCCCATATGAGACAAAAAAAACATTTTTCTTCTTTTTATAATATAGGAATAATGCTTTATTTGTGCAACTTAGGATAAGAGGTAAGTGGGGACTTTTTATTTAATAAAAAGGGAGGAAATTCCTTTTAATTAAATAAATACTTAGGATAAAATGACTAATCCATAGGATATATAATCGAATAAATGATAAAATTAGGATTTGATCAAGGAAATTGATTTGAAAATAAAAATATTGCAAAGCAATGATTCGAAAAATTGATAAATTGGTGAATGGGGCCCAAAGTCTAGGCGACCATTTTAGGGTGCATACACTTTGTTCCAAGTCACCAACTTAAGGTAACCTTTAAACATAGGAATCTTGCACCCTTCATGCTCAAGTATTTCTGTGAGACAAATTAAATCTCTACCTTTTGCAATAGACCCTAACCAAAATCTCTATCTCCAAAGATAATCTATATAATTCCAACGAGTGCCACCGTAGTGGCTAGTACTTGCCTCTAGTATTGTAATTAATTATTGAATAGTTATAACATAATTGTTATCTAATCTTCATTTTATCTTTACTCATAATTATAATATGTAACAAAAATATTATAATTGCTAATAACTATAATTAAATTATTATATAAAATGAAGGTATAATTAATAATTTTCAATTTTCAATATTTTAATAATAATTATTAAGTTTTGAGTTAAAAAATTATACTTAAAAAAATAATCAATTAAAACTATAGTCATAATGTAATTAATTATAATAATAAATTATAAAAATTAAATTAGAAAGTTAGAATTTTATTTACATGTAAAATATAATATTAATTTATTAATTATTATTTTGAAATTTAAAATTATTATAATATAATTATAAATATTCTAATCAATCATATTGTAACTCGTAATTAATTTTTTTTTTCTATATTATAATTATTGAATTTTTTTACAAGGAAATGTTACCACCTCTTTCAAATGGAACGAAAGAATTCTAACAAACATTATGAACATATATTCAAACAAGTACATCCATCATCCTGTAAAAGAGAAATAAAATGCTTTGGAAAAAAATATCTATCCGTATATAAGACCCTATGATATTAACCAATCGTTATCGAAATAAATAATTTTTAAAATTTATAAACTTAAAAAATATACATACATTTAAGATAACAAAGAAAATTTTACAAATATAAAAAATACTTGTTTATAATTGATTAAAGTAATTTTATTTAATAACTAGTTAATGAAACAACAAGTACCAAAAACTAATGTTAAGAAAGTCTAGAAAACCATTGAATACTATTTATTTTTACGCAAAAGATAGTCTTTACACTTCCAACAAACTAAAATTAAGCGAGTCTAAAACTATTGAATGCTATTTATTTTGGCACAAAAGACTTGCAGTTGCTTTTTCACCTCTACTTATCATACTAACTCTATTGTTTTCTGTTTACTTGTTACCAGTTCTCTACAACCATGCGCTGCTTAATAATAATCGTATCAAGTTATCAACCCTTTAATCTGTTTAAATTTCCTTTCTCTGCCACGCAGAACCAAAAAAAAAGACTGGTTTGCTCCACCATTCTGGAAGACCTCTTGCAATGTCATCATTTAACGTCTTTCTATATTAAAACACAGCAATGACCGCCATTTCCCGTCGTCTTTGTCACAACCTGCGCCATTATTCTTCTTCTCACAAATACTCGTGGATGACCCCCAAATTCATCGAACCTGAGGACACTACTCCCCTCATAAAACCCCGCTGGTCTAAACCCTCGCCCGCAGTGAAAAAACGGAAAATTTCCCCTTACAAACCCCCCTCGTCTCTTTACAGGACTAGTCAGAAGCCCTATAGTTCGGATCTCCATTTCCATTTTCAGTTCAGCTATACTGAAACGCCGAGGGCTAATCCGATTGGATTCAGAGAGGCCAGATTTTCGCCATTTGGCCCGAATAAAATCGATAGAGAATGGACTGGTTGGTGTGCTCCCCATGCCAGTTCTGAGGTTACGTCAATCGAGGGAGAAGACGACAACCAAGATCCTTCTCTCAATGTTTACAAGTACGGTGGTAGATTTAGGGAAGAGATTTTGGGGGAGCCGCTCAATATGCAGGACATTCAAGCGCTAATTGATCAATGCCGGCAGCAGAATACCAAGCGACAGGTTAATTTAGGTAGGCATTCAATTTATCAGAACTAGGATTCCTGTTGCTGATAGCCTTGGGAGGTATAATAAATTGGTTGAAGTTATTTAAATTTTTTGTCTTTGAGTTCCGGTTTTATCCACTCTTTTAAATTCACTCACAGACTTTTGAACCTGGCGTTGCCCATTGGGCTATGTCACATTCAGTTGGATGGGGTATTTTTCTTAATTTCAACTTTTTCATGTACATCGGGGATTTTAGCCTGGACCTCTGTTATGAAAGACGGAGTTCTCCCATTGCTCAATTGGATAGGGCTTTTGATTGCTAAATCTGTGACATCTGGGCCCGAGTGCGATTTGAATGACGACCTTGTTATCTGGGCACGCACACTTTTCTGCTTGTTTGATGCTGGCCTTTGAGGTAGCATTATCATGGGGAGCTTAGTGTAGCCTACCCTGCCATCAACCTGCCTGAGTGGTTGTGATGTAATGGCTGAAGGGTTTATGCTAGACGTGGTTAAAGTCCAGAGCAGCAACATGATAGCGATAGATCGTGGAGGGTGTCTTTTTGCTGGAGATCGAAATATAGCCGTGGTAAACGGATACCACATTCACTTTCATCATTCTGACTAGGGTTCCAAGGTATGAGGGACAACTGTTCCACTGAATTTACCTAGGATTTGCACTCAATCTTATCGTGTTCTAGGTTTTGAGCCTTGTTGTGAGGTTTCACAACATCACCCCATTTCATGGGGACCCCCGTTTTGAAAATTTCCAAGCTTAGATTTCGCCTTGCCTCCCGACTCAGTTGTGATTGCATGATCCCGGTGGCTTGATAGTTTGGTTTGCAATGTGGCTAGGATTTCGAAATTTTGATGAAATGATGAGCGTGGTTTCAATTTTGAATGATGATGTGGTTTCAATTACAAATTGACAAATTTTTTTCACAAGGCAATGACATTTTTCTTGTTCGTGGCAATTTGCAAATATCATGAATTTTCGATTTTCTTTTGGTTGCTAATTGGAAATTAATTATTGCTATAATTGGAGATTTCTTTTTGCCTTTGAAACCCTCATGCATCAAATTCTAAATGTTCATTGGGCAATTTAATTACATTGAAATCAATTTGCAAAATGGTAATTGGGGCATGGATTTTCGATTTTCTATCTTATGCCAAATTGATAAATCTGGAAATTGCGTTGATTTTCGATTTTCAAAACCATTTTTTTTATTTTGGCATTTTCGAAATTGCATTGAGCCATTTTAATTAAGTTTGGGGTATTGTGCATTTATAAAATCGAAACTTAATGTTTTTAGCCCTGCCCTTTAGCAATTTTGAAGCTAATTTAAAAGGTTTTTTTTTAAATTTCGAAATTGTCTTGCCTTTTACCAAAGTCGGCCCCAAATTAGCATCTAATTTTATTTATTTTTGCCTAACGTGTAGGCTGGTCGGCCCTCAAATTAGGCCCAGCGTGGGGTATTTAAGAGCGCCTTTGCCCCTCCATTTTCTCACAAACAAATTGCGATTTCTTTCTCTGCTATTAAGGAGCGAAAATCAGAGCTATTATAAGGCAGTCTTCTCCATTTTCGGCAGTCATAATCAGTCTTTTTTAGCAGCGATTTGGAGTTTGAGGGTGGTGTCTTGACAGGGACAGCGAACCTGAGCGTAGAAGGCAGCATTTGAAGGTGTTTGAGGGGCTATCCAAGGCCCTATAGCAGTATTTTTCAAGGCAGCGATTTGGCAAATAATCAGTCCTATTTGGCAGCGATTTTTTCTTCAAAAAATTGGCGATTTAGATCAAAGTTTTGGCAGTGAGTTGAATCCAAGAGTGGCGGCCTTATTTGAGGCCTGATCTGGGCGGAATTCATAACAAATGGGGGCAGGTTCGAAGGTGAAAAGAGGGCAGATTCGAAGGTGGAGTCCAACAACAACCAAAATTAGATTGTGGTGGCCCTATTCATGCATCAGACCTGGGTGTTTTAGGGAGCATTTGAATCAGTTTTTAGGGCCGATTTAGGGTCAAAATTCAACATTTTCGTCAAGGAAGAAAGCAGAGACTTATTGATTATAATTTGGAGGCCCCTTCTTATGCATTTTGGCATCCAAAATTGAGGTTTTGAAGGTCTTTTTCCAGCATTTTAAGGCAGATCCGAAAATGGAAATATGAACATGTTGATCTCAGAATTTGGTAGAAGAGGGATTGTTGATTTGAAGTGCAATTCCGGATTTCATCAAGAGGGTGAGTTTAATTGTTTGAGGCCTTATCTCAGATTTTTGAAAGATATTTGAAGAGGAAGTTTTGGGCCATATTATCAGAATTGTGTAGATAGAAAGATTTTTGGGTAGAGTTGTGATTTTGAACAAGGCAACTACATCAAGGAGGAATTCAGAATTTTATAGCCGGTGAGTGGCCTATCTTTCTCCTTTCTTCTTAGTTGTTTTCGTTTCATTGATATTATTGCTAAGTGTTGAAGACTAGTTTCAAAAGTAGAGTTAGAAGTTTGGTTAGTAGGTTGATTACTCAATTGTCTTGATTAGCTTTTTTTCCAAAATTCTTGCTTGCATTTCATCATTTCATCATCATTAGGAAGAAGTTTGGAGTGATAAGTGTAGCCCATTTCATAGGAAACGGCGGGGAGTGATAAGTGGTAGTCCCACCCCTAGGGAGAAGATTTGAGTGATAAGTGTAGTCCATCTTAAGGCAAAGGCGGAGAGTGATAAGTGTAGTCTTCATCATTTCATCATTAGGAAGAAGATTGGAGTGATACGTGTAGCTCATCTCTTAAAGTAACGGCGGAGAGTGATAAGTGTAGTATTCCATCTCATTAAGAAGAAGTTTGGAGTGATAAGTGTAGTTTTACCATCATTGTAGAAAAGGCGGGGAGTGATAAGTGTTTAGGATGGCGGATGCCAATGCAAGCAAGCGACCTAAAAGAACTAATGCTAAAATAGGAGATAAGGAAGTCATGATACCCAATTTCAACTTCCGCTCAAAATTGAAATACGTTGGAGACACCAATATTGGTACCCTTGATATGATTCAATTAAGAGATAGGTTGAGAGACAACCAATCTCCTATTGCAAAGAAAATCTACAAGTCCGGAGTTGTGCATACAACTGTCTTCCCTCCTACCTCGCCTTGTCCAGAATTGATCATAGAGTGTGCATCTAGACTCAACATCCAGCACAAGTTGGTCATGATGGACGGAGAGAAAGTTTTGGCAAACATCAGCAGTCCATTGATTGAAGATACATTCAACATACCTAAGCAGAATAGCACAGAGGCACTATCTACTAATCAAGCCACTAGATTCTACCATGACAACCAAGACACATACTTTGCTCAGTTGAAACATAATTGGTTACATGAAAGAAAGAAAGGAGTCACCAAGACCTCAAAGCTCACCAGGTCCGACTTCAAATCAAAATATGGCAACTTCATCGTCCTCCTCAACCGGATCCCAAGCTCTGCTCAAGGTACACAATTTGATCCTTGGATGTTTTATTTTATTGAAGGCATTGGAAATGATAAAGGAAAGATTGATTGGATTAGGATCATTAGCATGAATTTAGAGTTGCAACTTAGATAGTACAAAATCAGAGACAATTCTACATGGGGTCCTACCTCTTCGATTTAGTTGCAAGATTATTGGTGATGTTTTGCTAGTCGAACCAAATTCAATTTTGGGGAGATGCATTGCACCACTATGGTTGTGGGAGTTAGAACAGTTGAGGATATTCAAAGGTTAACCAAGGAAGAAAACATTAGTAAGGAGGCACTTGATGAACTTAACGATTATTCCAATTCAAGTGGGAAGATTGTGGAACGATCAAAGAGATATGGCCGAGGCAGGTGCCCCCAAAACCCTAGAGTATTCAAGCAGAGGGGGGTGCATGCAAATCAAATTCAAGTGATAAGGTTAGAGAAGACCAGGAAAGGTTTAGGAGGGCAAGGATAATGAAAGAGGGAAGTGAGATGAAAGGTTGAAGGGGGTCAAGTTTGATTTCAAGGCGGTGGCCAAGAGCAAGACTCTCAAATTGCAAGAAGGTTCACATTCAGGCAGGCCACCAAGGTCAAGGCAGGATTACCCCAAGTGCATGGAGACCTCACCCTTTCGAGGTCAGGACATCAAGTACAAGCAAGTTCAAGTGGTGATGAGAAAATTTTTAAGGGCAAGCTCAAGCATTCAAGGCTTCATCTCATCTCAAGGATTAAAGAACTTTATAGGATAAGGTTGATGAAGTGGCAATTTCATGTGCATGCAATTAAATCATGCCAAGTGTCCTATGTTCTCATTGGTTGACAAATTATTGTAATTTTCTCATTGACCCACAAAGTTGGTGCCTTCATGTAGTTGGTTGAAAGATGGTAACCCTAATTAGGGTTTGTAAGGTTTAATCTTGGCCTTTGATTTTGCCTCTTAATCTTGGCCACTCGTAATTTTGAGCCTCTATATAAGGCCATTTGGTCTCATTTGTAAAGGGTTGAAGAAAATTGTTGCTAATATAATACCAAAATTGCTTCTCTTATCATTGTTGTGTCTTGCATGGTGATTAAGAACACTTGGTGTTATTGCATGGTTTCTACTTCCAATTGTTAGAGATAGATTTCATTTCATTGAGTTGTTAAAGTAATTTCATTTTCAAGCAAGTGTTAAAGTAAGAGTAGAGATGGATGGCTAGTTGTATGGTGATATTGGTAGATGTTTGATAGGGATCTATATACTAGGCCACTAGCATCTTAGCGGCTTGTTAAGGAGCCTTGTGTGGTAATCTAGTCTCATTCCCCTTGAATCATTGCACCAATGGAGGTAGCGCCGCAGGCAAGCTTTCATTAGGTTGATCCCCGTCCATTTGCCAATCTTTCCATTCCATAGGAGTAGTAGTAAAGCAATTAGTAGTTTAGTAGTTAGAGTTTGAAGAGCAAAGTTGGAAGTGATATAAATTGGAAAATCATTGAGTATACATTGCAAAGCTAAATTTCATCATAGTGAGAGTTTGACATTCCTCAAGTGAACGACGTAAGCCCGCCGAAGTGATTACCAGCAAATCACATTTTTGTAACTGAGTTAGTATCCACAGGTGTAAGGAACCTTGGAGTATCCTCGTATACTTTTCAAGAGAGGGTTGAATGTTTGGTACGCTGTATCAAGTATTCAATTGCTATATGTTATGTAGTGGTACAAAACTCACATCAACAAGCCTTTGCACTGAACAAGAATGTAAAACCACAACAATTGAAAATCACAAAGATCGTTGAATTATGGGTGAGAGGTATTTGAACCTTCAAGTGTGTATATCATAGTTCAAAATCTCAGACTCCACAGAAAATGACTGTCGAAAATCTGACTTGGGTTTAGTACTTGATAAAAACTCGGAAGAAATTGGCTAATAAAAAAATACACAAATTTGGAATGTAAACTTAAATAACCGTATAATAATGTTAAAAAGCGTCAGAAATGAGTTGAATTCTTGCATATTTAGGAAAACTTTCCAAGCTAGTTGAAATCCACAGCAGTGGGGAAGAAAATGAGAAAAAATAATTTTGAAAAAAATTTAAATTGAGTCAGACTCGGATACAGATACATGGGTGTAGAATGCTGATATGACAATTTTTTAAAGAAGGGTGGGTATGATTGAAAAAATATATAAATAATATTAATGTACTAAAATTTTAATTAATTAACAATAATTTATTTATGTAATAACATATATGACTAAATGATAAACATGTAAACAAGATCACATCTCGAGGGAAACAAGAGGATAGAAAGTTACGATAGGAAGAAATCAGCAAGGCATCAAAGAGGGAATAAGCTTTCAATTGAGCAAGAGATCTGCAGTCTCACATTTAATAAATTTGACAACAGTTTATGTATTGTTCAAGGCAATAGTATGGTGCATCGTGTATTCTGATCTAGCTGATTGATTATCTTGTCTTCCATTTGATAGGAAGTAGGTAAGATAATCTATTGCATCTTATATATATATATATATATATAAAATTAATGATGATGAAGATTCCTTTAAAGCTTTTAGCCAATCCACCATTCTATTATGAAGGGGAGATAGTGCATATGAGGAATGCAAGTAGCTAGGAAGTCATTTGGGTAGAGACAACCCAAGTGAGGCTAGGTGGAACAACTCATGGTGCCTTGTATGATCTTCTAGCTAGTGCTTTATAATGAGGATGGTTTTTTTTAAAAAATGACTTAAGGGAATTCCTAATGCACATTATGATGGAATACATAAAGGGATGCAAGTAGCACTTAAGTTCCATTCGAGTAGTGGGAACCCCAAGCGGAGCTGGGAGGCTAAATAGCAGGTGTCATTCTGTGCTCTTTGACCTGATGGGAAAGGAATAAGCTCGAGGCAACTTATGTCTTTTTCCAAGGAACTCTATCCATAAAATTAGTTATATCATATGATTGAGTTGATGTTCCTAACCCTAGTAGGAAAATATGTTTTATGGATTATGCTTCAATGATCACCTAACGTAATTGCAAGGTCTCAACCATGATCTATCTTATTCCACAATTGGTAAATGATATTGCTAACTCTATTCCATTTCTTGCTTTACTTATGTAATGAAGGAAATAGTGTTTTGTAGCTTGTATGAGCAAAATAGGAACCATGGGCCTATCTTCTCTTACATTGGAAGGAACTAGGCTTGAGGAGCATTGAGGGAATGCAATGATCCTTCGCTATTATGGAAGATGATTGTGCAAACATGAATGAAGATTGTGAGATTGAGGGCTAGGAAGAGAGAGAAAGGAGCTTTCTGTAAGACAAAGATGGTTATTGGACTAATATGCAAATTCCAAACTAGATCTGGGAAGCAAACACAAAAACTGACCTTTACCTGAAATCTAAGCTCAAAATGCCTAATAGGGATGACCTGGGCAGATAGGGGTGATTGGACTTGTCCCTATAGGTGAAAGTTGCCCTTGTTTGGCTAAATTTTGATGTCGGACCCCAAGATTTGAAGCAGATAGTTAGGATTTCCTGAGTCTGGATCTGAACTTTTGATACTTGTCACTTGCACACTAAAACAATGAAATTGGTGGGAGAAAGGGGTTTGCCTTAGTCAAACCCTTGTATAAGAATTGACCTTGAAATTGAAATGAAATTGTATGATAGGAAAGGAAGCGTGCTGTTAGTTGCAGAGTCTTGATAATAATGTTATACCTTGACGATGCAAGTGCTTCTTGAAATGAGATTAAAAATGTTGGTGCAATAGCATGACTCCACAAAGACCTAAAAGGACATCACAAGTGACATGCTTGCATAATGATTGCTAGACTGTAATGTCCCCATATTAATGGAGAGTGAATTAATTAAATTAATTAATTAGGTGGTCCCAAAATTTAAATAATATTATAAAGGACTTCTTTAATTAATTAATTTAGTTATAAAATAAAAAGGGACCAAAATAATAAAATAATAAATAAAGTTATGTCGGCCCATTGTAACTTTCTAGAAACTTCTTGGAGGCCTTTATAAGGCATTGGTTGGCACCATAGGTAATCATCGTGGAGTTTATTTTCTTGTGTATTGGCGATTCCAATTGAGATTGAGTTCTTGTTTGTAGTTTCGGAGGTGCAAGATCCTCCCTAGTCTGTAATTGCAGTTTCGGTGGTTAGACGCCACCCTAGTCTGTCGTTGGAGATATCGCTTTAGATATTTCACCTGTGCTTCATTGTTCAAATTTATGAAGTCTTCTGATTTGTACATAAGTATTTAATCTGAGAATACAGTCTCAAATTGGTAGCCATTCATTTCTGTGGTTTGCCATCGACGTCGATAATATATGTTCATTTATCTGAAGATTATTTCATAATTGTCAATTCATAATATTCAGATTATTTAACTGTGATATCACTGTTAGTTCCGTACATGTATGACTCTGTAGGAAAGTGGTAGCAGAGCTATTGTACGTGTGTTTTCACCGTATGGTTGGAGTGTTGAGGGGCGTGTGAGTGATTGGTTATTGTATGGTGGAAGGATTGTACAACAACAAGCCATATGGAGGTTGGAAAGAATGGGTCGTACGAGAGTTGTATAGGCTGTACGGGTGGGAAAGAATTGTTGTACGTGTGCGAAGGTGAACAAGCTAGCCGTACAGGGAATATTGCCGTTTGGTACATTATAGAAGAATTGCTGTACATGTGCCAAGGTGAACAAGCTAGTTGTACGGGGAATATTGCCATTCGGTACATTACAAGGGTATCATAGTTGGTGGTCTTGCTAGCCTATCAGGAAATTCAGATTGAATCATGACACTTAGTGATGGAATGGAAGATGCTCTGATACCATTGTAATGTCCCCATATTAATGGATAGTGAATTAATTAAATTAATTAATTAGGTGGTCCCACAATTTAAATAATATTATAAAGGACTTCTTTAATTAATCAATTAATTTAGTTATAAAATAAAAAAGGGGCCAAAATAATAAAATAATAAATAAAGTTATGTCGGCCCATTGTAACTTTCCAAAAACTTCTTGGAGGCCTTAATAAGGCATTGGCTGGCACCATAGGTAATGGTCGTGGATTTTATGTTTCTTATGTATTTGCGATTCTTGTTGGAATTCGACATTGTTTGTAGTTTCGGAGGTGCAAGACCCTCCCTATTCTGTAGTTTTGGTGGGAGTCATTCCTCACCCTAGTCTTCCATTGGAGATATCACTTTGTACTTCCTTTTCAGATTTGTGAAATCAAAGATATTATATGGAAATACAATTACTTTGTTGGCGTCAATTCATTACTGTTCTATTCCTGTGTTGATACATTGTTCTGCACAATATTATTGGCAATACTATTTTGTGCAACCACGATATTCTAAGGAGATCAGCCTCGACCGAAGGCCTTATTGTATTCGTGAGTGTGGAAGTATCAGATTGTAGGACACTTACCATATGGTTACTTGGCCGTACAAGTGGAATGTTGCCGTTGGAGCCGAAGGGTGTCGGGTGCCGAAGGGAGCCGACGATTGAGGGCCGAAGGTGTCGAAGGGATTTCCTCCTTGGGTACTTCCCCTCGGGTATTTCCTCACGGGTACTTTCCCCTCTGATACATTGCACTTGGGTACTTGTCCTCGGGTATTTCCCCTAAGGTATTTGCCCTCAGGTACCATTGCCCTCGAGTGATTTCCATCGTTTGGTACATTACATAGACTTGCCACAATGAAGGGATGAAATGCTTGAATGCACCTTGAATGCTTCAGTGCTTGAAGGCTTGGGCTTGCTTGTGGACTTGATGATTGCTTACCCAAAATGGGAGAGGCAACATTGCTTTTATACCTCTCTAGGACATTTCGGACCTCTAGAGTTGAAGTAGGCTGACTTTGAATTTAGAATCTTGCTTAAAATCACAACATCAAACTCCAATTCAAATTTGGGCCCAACTTAGGGTGACAAGGGAAACTTCTAATGACAGGGTCGTAAAATTTGCAACCTGCTTTGCCCTAGTCGCCCTTGTTGAGGCAAAAATGGCTCAAATTTCAATTAGGGGTCAATTGTGATATGAGGATTCCAAAAATGTGCGCAAAGTTAGGGTCTAATAAGTGAAAACATGTAAGATAGGTCACATATGGTAATAGGGCCTAAGTACACAAAAGATATTGTTTGAATGAAATAATTACAGGGGGCACACCTATAATTAAGGGCCCATATTAATTAAATGGAGAGAAAGGACTTGAATGCATGACAAAAGTCCTATTATGCATAGAAGAATGAATATACACTAAAATGGGCACTACATAAGTGTGGAATTGGACATACTTAAGGAGTGTGTACAATTTACACTGCTACATTTAGCCCATGAGTCTACACTCATACACATGGTAAATTATAAAAAAAAGGCATGATAGAGAAGAGATGAGATCACGGGCAAGACTTAAAGAGGTAAGACATCACTAAGTTCAAGGGAAGCTCCCAAACCAAGGATCTTAACTCACACAATCACATGCAAGGTCACACAAACAAAACAAAGCAAAACTAAGACTAAAACTTACTAAGGCTCCAAGTCAACTAGTTGAAGAGACCTCAATAAACCAAATGTCTCAACCGCTAGTATCATGCTATAATGCTATTGCAAAAACACAAGTGGTCCTATAGGAAGACCAAGAGCACTTGTTGAGGATAAGACAAGATTCCATGATCCAACCAACTAGCAAAGCCAAGAGATCATGAAATAGAGGAGAGGGAAACCATGGATGCCATGGGCTAGCAAATTGTGTTATGCTAGGTGATCCACGAGAGAAAGAGGAGGAAGAGTAGAAAATAGTTTAGCAAACTGTGTTATGCTAGTTCCACTCATTCAAAAGAGAGATTGGTGCGAAGATGGAATGGATTGTCTAGCAAGTTGCGCTATGCTAGTCAACCCATCCAAGGATAACCAAGTAAAGCCTTGTTTACAAGGAAATCTGCCAAAATGATAGTCCTAAGGAAAGCATTGTCTCCAAAGGAAATTTGTCGAATAATGCATAGGGCCATAAAATAATGTACAACCGCATAAAATAATAATGCACATGGGTATATAATAATGCACAGTGGCATAAAAGGATAATTTGAAGGAAAGCATTGTCTCCTTAAGAAATTCGCTAAATAATGCATAGGGGCGCAAAAGGATTTAGGAATCCGTTATATAATACACAAGGAGGTTGCATATATGCCCCCCCCTTAAGATGGCAATATAAAGCTATGGTCACATCTTAAGGAAAAGTAGAACATGGATACCCACCTTCAACACCAAGGAGATATATCCTTTAAGTGACAATGTATATGTAACTGAAGCGAAAGAGGGATAACTCTTTCTAAGTCAAGGAAAGATAATTGCGTAAAGAGATCTCTTGCAACATGTGTAAAGTGATCCTTAGAAAGAAAAGATCTTTGTTCCAAGGCATCTACCTCCAAGAGGAGTTCTTGAACAAAAATATCATCTTGGACAAAAAGAGGGAAAGAAGAATAAAAATTCACCTTTTTTTTTCTATTGGTAGGTAAAAAGAGATTCTTGATGAAGGATGACACACTTTAAGCTCCCAAGTAAGGGAATTTGTTTATGATAGACATGTGCTTTCAAGCAAGGAAGAGGTTGTAGACAAGGGTGTAAAACTCCTGAAAAAGAGAAGATCCTCATGTAGAACAAACAACTTTGTGCAAGAAAGGATATCATGTGATAAACAAATACCACAAAACCGAGAGAAAGTGGATCCTTAGAAAGGAACAAAAGAAATAAGGAAATAAGGAAGTGTCTCTCTCAAAGGGCAGCAATGATGAAGGGTTGTGACTCTTTCAAAGGGTGGTGATAATGATAGGTTGTGACTCTTTCAAAAGGTGGTAATTATGAAATGTTGTGACCATTGCAAAAGGGAATGTTATTTATGTAAGGAAACTTGGAGACAAGGGAAGTTGAAAAAGGAGTAGCAGCAAGAAAAGAATATCATTCAGATTTTAAGAGCAGACTGCGAAGATGAACAAGAGCAGGCATTAAGGAAATAAAATAGAAGAACTCCATTTGATGAAGGTGATCGATCAAAGAGATTAATCTGATATGAGAAATCAGACTTAAGATATATATATATATATATATATATATATATATATATATATATATATATATATATATATATACACAGCTATTGGCATTGCGTCCATGAATCAGTTTGGAACTTAATTATTTTATGCATTCGATCTGCCTATGTGCAATAATAGATAATAATGCACTCAACCTGCCCGCATGCCATTATGGATAATGATGCATTTGACCTGCCGATATACAATCAATTCCGTTATATGGATTGCTAGTTATTGAATGCAAGAGAGTTAATACTTAAACTATGTGTTTATTCCATAATCAATCACATATGAGTTGGAGGAAATAAGATAGGGAGATGTGGTTTACCGACCCCCCTAAATTAAGTATGCCACCCCAAGAGGATGGAATCAGTCATAGTTGGGCATTCCTACCTCTTGTGTGCTGAGAGGCGATTTGTGTAATGTCCCCTTCTGGAGCCAGACATGATGAGACTAGTTGTTAGCCCGTTCTTTCATGGTCCCAAGGGCTAACTAGGACTTCAGAGGGATCCCGAGGTTATTTGGCCTAGTCAAAATAGTTGAAGACCAAACGGAGTTCGTTTGATGGTTTTTTGGGAAGACTTACTATTTTTAGTAAGCTGGCGGGGATGCAGTGCCTTCATCTTTTCGGTGGTTGGGTGTTGTGTGTTTCGTCAATTTCTTTCTGACGAGCTATTATATGTGGGATTCCGAGTTTGTTTGCTACATTATTTTAATGTTTGAAGATATAACTATAAAGTGACTATTAAAATTAAAATATGTTTTATAAAGTCACTTTATAAAAATCAAATTCCCCCCCTTTAAGAGACATACATGGGCATTTCCGAAAAGAAAGTAATATTAAAACTCATATGTTTTCTATTATCCCACATTGGCAAAACAAAGGGGATTGACTTTGAGGAAAGAATATATATATCTACCTGTAGAGGACGTTGGGAGTATGCTGGATATGAATCAAAATATTGGTGACATTGCTGGAGTTATGTTTTAAGAGGGCTTTGAGGACGTTCATCTTCATTGCTATCATCTTTCTCACTGTTGAAAGACGCAGCGAGAAAGATCTGAAGTTTCTATTGCATATCTGAAGTGGCCAATTTATATATCTGGTAGTGGTTTGAACAGAGGTTGCGACTTGCAGGTTTAAGAGCTGCATTTTATGGTACTATAGCATTCAGAGAAGACATTGCTGAAATAGCATTGGACTGGGCAACCTATTGTTTGTTATTCGAACAGCTGGTTTTGACTTCAATCCATATAGTCTGGCCGCACTGTTCTGGGCTGTACGTGGTTGCTGGAGATACATCTTCTGGTTGGACGGACTCATTTGCAGCTTCATTTGCTAAAGTTTATACCTGGAAAACAGGTCATAGGAACCACTGTTTGAGGGGCATCATTTCCAGTATTGCTGGATGTCACACTCAGATTCAATTCATGGGTGAAGTTGGCTGCTACAGGAGGAAGGAAATGTTGATTCCTGATGGTGTTGGGGCACAATCACATAACCAATCTCAGTCTGCAATCAAAGAGGATCATGTGAAGAGCTGAGACTTGAGAGGCGCTATTGGAGTCCATTCCAGCTACCATTTAAAGGCTAATTTCTACTACAGAAGGCACTTTCCAGGTTCTTGGGGTTTAGGGTAATGTTTGCTTAGATAATAGGGCACTGAAAATGAACTAGGTTGTTGCTGTTGTTTTGAAAATGTCATTATTTTGAGAAATATGTAAATCTGGAAATTTCAGCAGTACTCTTACATTGCATATTCACCCAACTTGATTGTAAATCGAATTGTAATATGACATATCCTGTGAATGTTCTTAATTGTGATCATGAATGTTTCCTATGAGTTTACATGTCCATTAAAAAAACGCACCAGGTTCAACTAAACTCAGAAATCAGATTGTATGCAAACTGTTTGACAAATTTCCCGTGAGAAAAAAAATGACAGAATAGAGCAGGCCATTACAATTTGGTTGCCCCAAGGGGGAAATTACTAATTAGTCATAGTTGTACATTTGTGCCACTTGTGGGATACCCCAAGGTGGGGAATTGGTCATAGTTGGACGTTCCTGCTGCTTGTGGGATGTGGGCAAGTTTGCCATAAAATATTTGACATTCTCTCAGGATTAGTTAGGTTAGGCAATTTACTTGCACCCTCTCGAGGTTCCTACTAGACTAAGTAATGATTTGTCATGAGATGGTAAACTCTAATTTGGGACATTACAAAGGAACTCCATAAATGAGATTAGTTATATCATATGATTGAGTTAATGTTCCTAACCCTAGTGGGAAAGATATGTTTTATGGATTATGTTGAAAATTGGAATTGTAATTTCAGGGCAAAAACTAGGGCATTGGAAAAAGGGAACATTGTTTTCCCTCTCAGGTCAACAAGAATAGTTGCATAAACACACATTAACTGATAAACATGAACACAGGAAAGTATTGCAATTCGGTAAACATAAAGTACCCAGAAAACCAAATCATGTCATTCACACTCAAAGCAATGTGTACATATAACCTCCGAAGAGACACCACCGAAACGTCACGTCGTAACGGTTCACACTCTCGGTACTAACTGCCGAGATTAACATAAGTTTATTACACAACACCCGTACATACAAAATATACCGACAACATCATCCCCCCCAAAAAACAAGTCGGCTCCGACGACTTTTACAAAATATAACATAGACAAAAATGAGCCTACTACAAATTACTTAGGAGGGGGCGTAGGAAGCGTCCCTGATGATGATGGCGCGGCTATGGCTGTGGCTGTGCCGGAAGTGACTTTAGCCCGCAACTCGTACACTTGAGTTGTCCGAAGCTGTAAAGCCTGTTCTGCCCTCATCTTAAGCTCCATAGCCTTCCGAACCATGCTAGCTGCCTCGAGCACTGCCTTCTCCTTCGCATCCACAGTCTCCAAAGCAGAACCAAGGCGAGTCTCAAGAAGAGCCCGCTCGGCACGCTCAGTCTCCAATGCAGCCTGTAAAGTGTCCAACTCCGACACCATAGTACTCCACTCAGCCGCCCAAGACTCCCTCTCCTGAACCACTGCAGTCTCCAAAGCTGTAAGACGGGAAGCTGCCTCCTCCCGAGCTGCCTCTGCTGCCAATCCCGTAGCCTGATGTACTGAGGAAGCATGCTCTAACCGCCTGAGAGTGAAATACTCCTCTCGAAAGGCCTGTTCTAACTCTCGGATAAGACCGTGAATCCGGCTCTCGCCCACCGTCGCACTAAGAGCCCAATCCTCCAACATCGTAAGAGACTCCTGAGTAGGCCATCCCCTAGCCTCAAAGCACTCTGCAAATGCCTGTGGACAGCCAACCCGCACAAAGGTCAAGAGGCGCTCCAACTCCTCAGCAACCCCCTCCTGAGCCTGAAGCTTTGCTGAGGCTATGACCTGCTGGGCTCCAGCAGCTACTGTGGCTACATCCGCCAAGTACTGCTCCAACACTTTCTGTGCGGACTCCCTCGTTGGCATCGCCCTCCGTGACCCTGTCAGGGCTGGTGGCTCCTCACTAGCCTCAGCTTGCGGTCTTTGTCCCTCCATAGGAACTGGTCTCTCGGATATCTCTCTCTCCTGGTCTCTCGGATATCTCTCTCTCCTGGGCTATTGGCTCTTCTCTTGGTGGCGACATCACTGCATCCAGGTCAATAACTTCTGAAGGCCTCTCTAACACTACTCTGGCAGGGGAAAGTGAAATGGGAGCTGCCACTGCTATCGGAGGTAATGTGAACTGCTCCAACCATGACAGCACTGAAGAGTCCTCATCCCCGGTCGGCAACGCTCGAGCCGGCTCCTCCAATACCCCTGGCCCAACTCGCACAATGGCCTCAGTACCAACAACATCCAATGTAACCTGCTCTTGCGGCTGTGTCTGCTCCTGCTCTAAACCTCCAACACCATCTTTGCTAGTCTGTCCTGGGTCGGTTGGCTGAGCTGTAGGTGGCTCGGAAGCCTGACCCGCCGGGTGTAGCACAACAGGGGGCCGGAGCTCTCCGAACCGTGGCATGGGTACAGCCTCCAATGTGGTACCGAACGGTACAGAGGTCCCCGCTGCAACAATCGTCGAGGGTACTGGTGGCGTGAATAGTACAAGAGGTGGTGCACTCTCAGACGGTGGAGTTGGAGCAAATGCACTTTCAGATGGTACCTCTGTATCGAGAGTGTCAGAGTCTCCCACTGCAACACTCTCGCTGCCTTCCTCCTCCAAGTCTTCACTCGACTCCTCTCGGCCACTGTCCACATTCTCCCCTTCCGACTCTGAGAGGACTTGGCGCTTCCTCTTTGACCCTGTCTGTACTCCGCCAGCATCCAAGTGACGCCAATGAAAGATAAGAGGCTCTCCCGTAGCAATATCAACTGGCTGTGGCCTCAGCTTCTCTGCTAGAATCTGCTCTCGGGGAGCATTCAAGAACAACCCGATGGCAATATGGGGCATGTAAAATGTCCGATGCTGTAGAGTCATGAACTCATACAGCCTCTCTGCCATAACTGAAGCCCAATCGTACACCGTCCCATTACGGATCCCGTTCATGAAAATGAGATGTGTAAGGGCAATGTCGGAGGCCCTACTAGCCCCGGTCAACCTGCTCTTCACGATGTCCATCAAACACCGCCACTCTCCAGGAGCCACAAATGATTTCTTGATTCCCCGATTCTTTGAAGAAGCGCCAGCCAATGACTCCAACTCACTCTGAGACAGGTTTCTGGAAACCAGCTTAATGTACTTTTCCTTTTCTTCGCGGGACAGTTTCCTGGGCTTTAAATCTATTTTCTTCCCGTGCATGCCAGGTATGCCAAAAACCCTCGATATCTCCTGGGCAGAAAATGAAATCTGTATCTCAGTGCCACAATACTTCAGAGTGCTACGCCGGCTATCCCGATCGAATGTATCAATCATGCCTCGGATAGGTCCCTCATACTCTCTAATGGAAGGCAAAGGCATCTGAATTGCCCAGTGTACTCCTGCTCTTCGAAGCTGTCCCTTCAAAAAATGTGCGTCTGGAGTGTTATCCCACCATGTTCGGCACTCCACTCCACTCAAACCCTCGAATGTCACAGTCTTCCAAGTAATCTCTTCCTTTTGTGCTTGTGGCTGCTGTACGTGTGGACGGTGCTTTCTGGCAGTATCCATCCTACCAGCAATGCGGACTCTAGACTGTGAAACCCTCGGTCCTCTGCTGCTACTGGCTGGTTTTGAAACCTGTAATTTCTGTCTCCAAGTACTATGCTGTCGTGATCCCATACTACTGTGCAGTGTCCAACAATAACGGTCTTAACCGTTTTTTTTTTTTTTTTTAATAAAATTCCTCCTCTTACAGTACAAATCAACTTCCTTCAGCCAATGCAAATATGTAGCAGCTCCGGGTCTCATCAACTGGTCACACTCTCCAAGGGTTGATAACTAAACCGACTGGGGGTCTAGGGGGCAACGCCCCCAGCGGGGTCGAGGGGCAGCGCCCCCGCGGGGTCCTGGGGCAGAGCCCCAGGCGCGCTCCCTGTCACGGTACAGGGCGGGGTCGAGGGGCAGCGCCCCCGCCGCCAAGGCCAATTTAGAACCTTCAAAGTCTATGAAACACCTTATTTTTATGAATTTCGTCTGCTCCCATGCTCTTTTCTGCAAACCGCTTATGTTTCCCTTACTTCCTGCTCATGCCCTTCCCTTCGGTACCATTCGTTCTTCAATATGAGCTGCTTTGTTTTGTCGTCGTTTTTTTTTTTTTTTTTAATACCATATGAATTTCTTCCTTCATGCTTTCCCTTCACACATCCCAATGCTGTACTGAATCCTCAGACCTCCTCCAACCGTGTCGTACAAATGCCCTTATGTTGTGCGTCAGCTACCATATGACTTGGTATTCATACTTTGCAATTTGATGACCGTACACTATGCCTCCTTCCCGTGCTGTGTCTAGATGCGGTACGGCCAGTACAATCCGTACACTGATCCACCGTGTGGTGCTTTGCTTGCAGTCCTCGCCTTGTACGGTTCCGTACAACACCTTTATTTCTTTTGTTTCAGCTTGTATGTCGTCACTTTTCCGTACGGTGCCGTACAATACTTGTAAATGTATCGACTACAATAATGCTTCAGTACGGTACCGTACTTCCTTGTCACCGCGCCCTTTTTATCGTATGGTGTCGTACGGTGCTTTATAGATCCGTATGGTGCCGTACGGGGGCTTTATAGATCCGTACGGTGCCGTACAATATTGCTTTTTTTTTTTCTTTTTAAAAAAAAAAATTTATTTATAATTTTTATTTTATTTTATTTTTTTTTTAAATTTTTTTTTTCTTTTTTTTAAATTTTTTTTTTTTTTTTTTTCTTTTTTTTTTTTTAATTTTTTTTTTTTTTTAAATTTTTTTTTTTTCTTTTTTTTTTCTAAGTACTTGGTCCTCGCAGTGATGTCATCGACCGTTCATGATACACCTTCAATTTCGAGCCGTTCACCGCGTCCGGAATTTCCCGTCCGTCGAGGGTCCACAGCTTTACAGACCCGTTTGCGGCCACCTCCCGAACCTTGTAAGGGCCTATCCATTTCACTTTGAACTTTCCGGGCTTGATTTCATTTCGGCCGTTGTATTTTAGAACCAATTGGCCCGGTGTAAATTGCATTCGTCGGATATGCTTATCGTGCCAGACCTTCCTCCGTTGCTGCGTCGCTTCAGTGGCCCATTGTGCCAAAGCCCGTTTTTCGTCCAACTTATTTAAGAGATAGAGTCGTTCCCTCAGACTCTCCATATCTCCCAATTTATTCTCAATTGCAATCCGCAGGCTAGGAACCATGAATGCTACCGGTACCACGGCCTCCTGTCCGTACATGAGTTGGAACGTTGTCTGCCCGGTGGTCACCTTGTAAGATGTTCGATAGGCCCATAGTACCGAGGGTAGCCTTTCTTCCCAATCCTCGCCTTTAACGCTGCAGGATTTGTAAATGACTCCAATCAGGATCTTATTAGTCACCTCTGCCTGACCATTCGCTCGAGGGTAGTACGGACTCGAGAGTGTGAAAAATTTTGAACTCTGTCGTCAGTAGCTTGATCACATGGTTGACAAAATGTCCACCTCTATCACTCGTCAACTGCAGTGGAATGCCGTACCGCATTATTATCTGCTCATAAATAAACTTCGCTGTACTTAGAGCAGAGTTATCCGTTAGTGCTCGTGCTTCCACCCACTTGGTCAGATACTCTGTTGCCACAACAATGTACCGACAGCGTCAAGCGCGGCTGGGCTTCAAACGCCCCACAAAATCCAGTCCCCACCGTTCAAACAATTCCTGTGCATGAGAGGGGTTAAGTGGCATGTAGTCTCGTTTGAGAGGTCTCCCTGCCCGCTGGCATGTGTCACAGCCAACGACCCACTCCCTGGCATTGTTGTACACCGTCGGCCACCATAAGCCTGCCAACAAGACTTTTCTGGCGGTGGTGTCGGGGCCCATATGCCCTCCGGCAGGTCCCTCATGAGCTTCCTTCAACACTCTCGGAACCTCTTCCTCCATTACGCAACGCCTCAATATTTGATCTGGACCCATTTTGTACAGCAGTCCATTGATAAGCTGGAAGGTTCTGCTCCTCAGAACCAATTTTCTACGCTCTCCGGGGAGCATTCCTTCTGGAAATCGGGCCGTGGACAGGTACTCACCGATACTTGTGTACCACTTCGGTAGTACGGCGATGTGAAACAGGTGAGTATCTGGAAAGTCATCGTTTATTCCTACTGGAGGCTCGCCGGACTTAATTCTGGACAATTGGTCCGCAATCACATGACTACGTCCTGGCCGTACAACAATTCTGAAGGTGAATTCTTGAAGGAGCAGCAACCACCTGCTCACCCTTCCCTGAAAGCCTGGTGGTCCACGAAGAAAGTAAACGGCGTCGCCAATAGGTAGTGCCGAAACTTCTGAACCGAGTAGACCATTCCGAGGGCCTCTCGCTCTGTAGTGCTGTAGTTCCTCTCCGCCCTCGAGAGTAACCGACTTGCAAAATAGATTGGGTGATCCAGCCCATGTTCGCCTTCTTGTGCCAGGGTGGCCCCGATGGCGTAATTTGACGCATCCACATGAACATGGAACTCTCTGTCCCAGTTCGGAAATGCCAAGATGGGGGCTGCCAACAGTCTCATTTTTAAGTCCTCGAATGCCTCCCCTTGCTCCTTCGCCCAGAGGAACGGCTCCTCTTTCTTCATAAGTTTATCCATCGGGTATGAAATCCGGGAAAATTTTTTTATGAACCGTCGGTAGTACCCGATATGGCCCAAGAATGACTTGACACCGGTTACGTCACTGGGAGCCTCCATTTCAATTATCACCCGGACCTTGTCGGGGTCCGTCTTCAACCCTTCCTTACAAACGATGTGTCCGAGCAGCTTCCCCTGCGGTACCATGAAACGACACTTCTTCGGGTTGAGTGCCAGACGTGCCTTCCGGCATCGCTCCATGCACTCTCCGAGTGCTACAACGTGTTTGTCTTGGCTACTGAAAATGGACCAGTCATCCAGAAATGTTTTAAAATTCCCTCTCGACATCTTGTCAAAGATGTGCAGGATGATTCTCTGAAAAGTTGCAGGTGCATTACACAGGCCGAAGGGCATCCGGTTGTAAGCGTACACACCATCTTCCACTACAAAGGTGGTTTTTAGCTTGTCCTCCTCTGCAATGTATATCTGGTTATATCCTGAAAACCCGTCCATGAAGGAATAGATCTCATGGCCTGCCACCTCCTCGAGTATGCTGTCTGTGAAGGGTATCGGGAAGGGATCCTTAATGGTCACCGCATTGAGACACCTAAAGTCTACGCAGATGCGGATTTGGTTAGCCTCTTTCTTCTGAGATATCACGATTGGTGACACCCACTCACTTGTGTCTACTCGGAAAATTATCCCCGCGTCTAGCATCCGCGCAATCTCGGTCTCCACCCTTGCAGCATAGTTTTTGTTCATCCTATACGGCCTCTTCCGCACAGGTTGGGCTCCAGGAACCAAAGGGATGCGGTGCACGCAGAGCTCCGGAGGTACGCCCTTCAGGTCTTTATAATTCCAGGCAAACACGTCCTTATACTCTGTGAATATTTTGAAGGCTGCCGTTTTTAACACGGGATCCCAGTCATCTCCCACTAGGATAGTCTTGGGATTCTGCTCGTCCCCGAGATTTATTGTTTCCAGTTTTGCCTCTGTATTGGATAGGTTCTCCCTCCGAGAACACGTGGGCCGGACTTACTCTCATCTGGGCTTCCCCCTCTGTATATTCTGTGTACTCCGGAGGGAACTCGTTTGTGTTTTCTTCCGTAGGGAACTCATTCCCGATCTCCAGTATATTGCACGATGGCTGAAATACCTCGTAGTCACGCATTTGCCAGTGAAAGAGACCATCTAGTGAATCCGTATCTCCTTCTATCTCAAGTACCCCTTCATCGTTCGGTTCCATAGTTTCTTCCTCTCCGTCCATCCCGCCACTATCGGAGTCTGAGTCGGACGCCATTTCCTCTCCAACCATTTGTGTGGCGAGGTCTACCACAAATTTCCTCCCCCCTTTCTCGAATGCGAGGGTGTTCTTCTTCCAGTTGTGATTGGCTCGGGCTGTCACCAACCACCCTCTACCCAATATAGCGTCATACCCCTTTTGCTTGAGAGGGATTACGACGAAGTCTAAGGTGAAAGGCAGGGTTCCGATAGTCACCTGCTGTGCCATCAGCATACCGAGTGGTTTAATACCGTGCTGGTCGGCCCCTAACAGATTGAAGGTTGGTGGCCACAGCGTCGGTTTCCCCAAACTCTTCCAAGTTTCCTCCGAAAGGATATTGACGCCCGACCCTCTGTCAACGATGGTGTTCGTGAGGATTTTACCCAGGATACCCATTTCTACTACTGCCGGGTTCCGTCCATGGTTTATTGATAACGTCATCGGGTCGGCTGCACAGCCGCCTGGGATCTCCGTTCGTTCCACCGTCGTAGGTGGCGTGTTAGGCCCTAGGAATAGAGCTGTTTTTAGGTGTGGCATGGTCTCCAACAGGTCCTTGACCTTCACGAGTATTTCCATTTGCAATATCTGCCGTAGTATACTTTGCTCCGCCAATTCTCGGTGAGAAGTGCCAGCGTCGGCAGGTTCCTTCCGGTCCTGTATCTCTTTTTCGATCTCGGCCCTCGCTTGCAGTACCCTCTGTTTCTTCGTCGGAGGGTGTGGGTACGTGGCCTTTTTGGCTTGGGCACGGGTGACTGTCAGGACCTTCTCAGTACCTCTACATTCCAACTCCAGGATGTTACAGCCGGGCTTCGGACAATTAGCGTCCTCATGGTCGCCCGGTCCGCACCACCGACACAACTTCTGCGGAGTCGCGAGCTCCGTCTGACAATCACGAGCATAGTGACCCCACTGATTACAACTCCGACATTGTATCATGGGTCTTCCCTTGGCATCATATTGGATCCGGGGCTTATTCTCATTGTTGCCTCGGCCTCCCCGGCGGTTATTTTTATATCCGCCAGATGATGCAGCATTCTGTTGTCCACCCGTACCAGACGTGGAAGGTTGCTCCTGTGCATAGAGTACTTGTTGGCCTCTTGCCCTCAAGTTATAGGGACATTCTTTAAGGGGATGTCCTGCGATTTGGCAGATATCACAAAAAGCTTTTTTCGGACAAGACCCTTTTGTGTGGCCTGCCTCCTTGCAGTCCGTACACCACACTGTATCTTCTTCGGCTTTGCTAGCACTTCCTTTGGCGGCTTTAAGTTCTCGCATCATCCTCTCAAGGTCTTTTTGCAATGCGAGCACTTTCTTGCTCGACCCGTCCTCACTACTTTTCGTCTCTGAATCATCATCAGAAGATGACCTTGTCTTCTTCGAGGTCTTACATTCGCTCTCGAGATCCATTGCTCGGTTATATGCATTACTATACGAAGTAGGCGGTACTATCTTCATTTTCTTTCGAAGGGATGTTTTGAGTCCCTCCACGAACCATCTCTTTTTCAATTCATCCGCTGGGGCCGACTCCATTTTTCCAATGAGTTCTTTGAGTCGTCGGCCGTACGCACGGACAGACTCATTCTTGGCTTGCTTCGTGTTGTAGATCTCCGCCAATATTTCATTATCATCCCGTAACAATTGGAACTCTGTCTGGAAGGCCTTTTTGACATCGTCCCATGTCGTGAGCCTTGTCTTGTCAACGTTCGAGTACCAATCAATGGCACCCTCTCGCAGTGTTGCAGGGAACTGACGGATCCATTCGTTCTCGTCAGTTACCCCATGTGCAGTCCATATCGTTTCACACGTTCGACAATGCCGAACTGGATCCTCCTTGGATTGCCCCGTAAATTTCGGTAACTTCTGCTTATTCACTGCCATGGTTGGCCGCGGTGGAGGCGGTGCACCGATACCACTCGTGCCCACACCTCCCTGAGTGCTGTGGGTAGTCTGGACTTGTGGTACTTGTCCTTGCGGTAGTTGCTGGGCTGGTGGTACTTGCCCTTCTCCTGGCACTGTACCGTGTGGGGTTCTCGGTTCCAACGGAGGGTCTGCTGGTGTGCTCGTGCCACCCTCTGCAGTATCACCCTCTCCGCCGGTTTGGTTCTCCGCGCTTGGTGTACGGAGACCCACCTCAAACCGTACTCTCTCCTCTTGGAGAAAGGCTCTTCTCGCCCGTGTCTCCTCAAGTAACTCTTCCCGACTCCGCACTCTCCGTTCCGGAGAAGTGAACTCTTTTTCGGCTTCTGCACCCTCCGTACCACTTCCGAGGTCCCCTTCGGGCAACCCTCTGGCAAGCTGGTCTTTGGCAAGTTGCCTGAGCCTACATCGACGTTCACGTTGCTGCGCAGATATCAAAGCCTTCTGTGCGGCTTCCCCTTTGTCATCTATCACTTTCTTATTTCGATCTTTATTTAAATTATTGGGCATCAAGACAAACTATACACATTGTTCAATCAAAAAGAACACTTATTTTTTATTAATTCATGTTGCTTTACAACATTCTCAATTGAACTACAATGGAATTTTTGCGTTCCGTTCCCCTTCGTTTCAAACTTCAACAACTTTACTGTTTGTCATTTCCTTCCTCCTGACGGCGACGAAGATGCTCTCGGGCGTGGAATGCACGGAGGATCTCCTAGCGGCGGTCCTCACGGTCAATTTCCTCTTGCCGAATACGTCGTGCGAGTGCTGCTTGTGCCAACAACCGTGGAAGTTGGTTCAACAACCGATTCGCTGCAGGGTTCGCCCCAATCGCGTCCCACACTACACCTGCAGGGACGTCTCCGTTCGTTGCCTCCCTTCGGACGTGAGTTTCAAGAGCTACTTGAAACAAAATTCGGAAGTCACGTGCCAGATTATCCTCTCCGTCGTACAACTCGGTACGGGCTTCCTCGGCTTCTGGGTTTATCGCACTAACGGGTAAGCCCATTATGCCTACTCGCCATCCGGGTATGTCTAGGCAATGGCGCCAGATGTTTTCCCTCTCGGGTCAACAAGAATAGTTGCATAAACACACATTAACTGATAAACATGAACACAGGAAAGTATTGCAATTCGGTAAACATAAAGTACCCAGTAAACCAAATCATGTCATTCACACTCAAAGCAATGTGTACATATAACCTCCGAAGAGACACCACCGAAACGTCACGTCGTAACGGTTCACACTCTCGGTACTAACTGCTGAGATTAACATAAGTTTATTACACAACACCCGTACATACAAAATATACCGACAACAAACATTACATTAAATGTAATTTAATGATAATATTACTATTAATCAATAACTAAAAGTTGAAAACTAAATTATTATAATATGAATATATTACAAATACTCATATATGTTAGTTAAACCTATCTCTTGTTGCGCAATATAAAAATGAGTTGCAATCTTGTCTGCTGTTGTTTGCACTCTGCAGTTCTTCCCTCACACAGTGGCTAAGAGTTGTGATATAACAATAAAATGTTAAGATTTTTCCTCACAGGGTGAGTAATTACCCAAGTAACTTGCCCAAGACATTTGAGTCTTCAGCAACTTAGTTGAGTTTTTAATACTTGGTCATATTCATAGTGTAGGGTGTAGGGTAGTATTTATCACAATTATAATTTTACTGTGATATGCTTTTTTGCCATCATGTTTCATGAGATTTTTCAAAATGGTTTTGAATTGTTTTGCATATACCTATCTCTTTTCATTTGCTCATTTTTAGACTTTAAGCATAAAAATGCAAGTTAAAGGCAGACTAAATTTTTTAAAAGTTTTAATATGAATAGATTTATTTTAGAAGTTGTTGATATGTGTTTTATGACACTCGCCAACAAAAATAAAATACCAAGCATTCTGTCATCCTTTGAACAAGGAAACCTCAAATGCTAACAATGTGAAACTGTGTGATCAAATAAGGCAGCCCCAAAGTTTACTGTCATGTCCCCGACATGAAACATCTAAATGAGCATCAAAAAATCGTCTTACTCGTAAGACTTCACGATTTTCTACTAATATCGAACCTAAGAGGTGATTCACTACTAGAAAGGATAACAGAGTGCAGAGGTATTCTAAAGAAGAAGTGATTAAAGATTATGGATAATATGTCAGCAATCCATAATGACAAAGGGAAATTATACACAACTTGAGACAAATTCTCAACATTGTTAAAAGACACTGTTTAGACTGGTACAGAGACTCAACGATGACAGAGAATCATATTATCATAATATTTCTATAAAATTTAAATGCATTATATACTTCACAATAATATCGATTCCTAAAATAATATTATTATTTCTGTATTTGTGAACTTTTGCCAACTCGAGCAACTGTAATATTAAAAGACTGATAGAGTGTGAAGATCATGTCAAATTGAAGCTCTACTCCAACATGGATTAATTTGTTACCGGCCAGCATAGAAGATATCTTATCCATATACAAAGGACACACACACACACACACACACACACACACACACACACACACACACATATTGTACGGCAGGTGCTTCCAACAAATGTTTCATACACCCAAATTTGGTTATCCTTGCAGAACGGTAATACACACACACACACACATATATATTCTACGGCAGGTGCTTCCGACAAATGTTTCATACACCCAAATTTGGTTATCCTTGCACAACGGTAATATATATATATATATATATATATATATATATATATATATATATATATATGTATGTATTCTACGGCAGGTGCTTCTAGCCAATGTTTCATACACCCAAATTTGTTTATCCTTGCAGAATGGGCCTACTGGAGCTATCGGGCATCATCCAACCAAATGGGGGGGGGGGGGCTATATACATTTCTTGATCAACTACAATTATATGTCTCAATGCCATAAAGTTGATGCAACCAAACATACTCTCCAAAGCATTTAACTCCTATGAAAAATCAGAAACTATCAAGCGATGTTATGCAGCGATTAATTTATTGGTGGCAATTTTCTTGACAAATCAGCGATTATCATTTATTATTGTTTGATAAGAAAGTAATGAGCATCAGTTGGACAACGGTAATATATATATATATATATATATATATATATATATATATATATATATATATATATATATATATATATATATATATATATATATATATATATATATGTATTCTACGGCAGGTGCTTCTAGCCAATGTTTCATACACCCAAATTTATTTATCCTTGCAGAACAGTCCTACTGGAGCTATCGGGCATCATCCAACCAAATGGGGGGGGGGGCTATATAGATTTCTTGATCGACTACAATTATATGTCTCAATCCCATAAAGTTGATGCAACCAAACATACTCTCCAAAGCATTTAACTCCTATGAAAAATCAGAAACTATCAAGCGATGTTATGCAGCGATTAATTTATTGGTGGCAATTTTCTTGACAAATCAGCGATTATCATTTATTATTGTTTGATAAGAAAGTAATGAGTATCAGTTGGACAACAGCAGCAAATAACAGTCGATAAGGAAAGGAGTGCGATTACATTCAAAGACATCAAAATATTAAGTGACTTTTCATGTTGACCAACCATAAGTAAGAAGGCATAAAATTAATTGGTTGCTAAGCATCACATCAAAGAATATTGACTAAGTGTGAGGAACAGCAATTAGTTAAGGCCCAGACTAATACTATAGAAGGGGTGCGATTTACAAGTTGTGAAGAGATATGATCAAAGGGGACACATCTCTCTAATGCTACTCTTTCCCATTGAGCAAGATATATAAGGATGGAAAACACATTTTCCTCAGGACATCATCGGAAGAGGGAAGAGTAGAAAATTGAATCAGGAAAGGGAAGGAAATCGGATCATAAGAGGAAAAGACATATATAGAGTATGAATTACATTGGAACCTACAGTGTTAAATATATATTATGTGGTATGGGTTTCCATACATAATAAGATTATTCTATCTGCATAAATAGAACAATCCTGTACATCTGTGTTAATAGGATAAGTCTGCATACATCTGCATTAATAAGTTAATTTTGGCACATCTGCATTCCTCCAAAGTAATAAGCACTTTATAATTATCTGATTTAATAATAATAGGTATATGATTGGTTCAATGACTTAATATAGAAAGTATGCATAAGATGTTATGTATATTTATATTTTCTGACTGCTGTACTCAACCGTGGTAAGGAAAATGAGGTAGCTACGGTTGGGAGAATGGTGATGAGGCCACCTTCTAAGCACCCCACCTCATGGTTGTGACCAGGGAGTCACCATTGGGCCTAAGGGGGACAAAGTGGACTGCCTTTGGGCTTAGGAAGGATAGGCTTTCCGGGCACCCTATTGTGAATGTTCCTCACAATCCCTACCATGGAAAATGGGTGTTCAATCGTTTGAAGCAAGTTAGGAGTGGTGAGTTGAAGGAGAACAATGATAGGACCCCACATTAGGTATGTCACCTCATATGCATGACACATGCCACTTGAGCCTAAGGGGGATGGTAAATCCGCTCTTGGGCCTAGGGTTGGAGGTTTTTTGGGGCGCCTCATCAAGTCACCCTACCTTATTACTGTAAGGAAACTCAGGTGCGGAAACAACTTCCTACACTAATCTCTAAAGGAAAGTATTGTGCAAATTCTTTTAAATCCTTACAATTTCAGATTTGTTAACTACTTTAACAATGATATTGCAGCCATATACCATGCATATAGAAAATAGAGAATGACACAATGATTTACCCTGGGGAAACCTTTCGGTAAAAACCCCAGCACTCCAAAACCTGCACAGTGTATTAATCAAAACTATTACAGTTTACAATACACTTGCAATGCAAGTTCTTTCAGAAGATTTTCCAACTCTTGAAGACAGATCGCGGCAGCATAAAACGTTCCAACAATACACTTACTTCTCCTCTCTTCGCAACCCTAAAAAACGCTTATATCATGCGCTTCCCTTTTTAGGGCAACTTCCAAAGATAGCTGTATTAGGGTTTTACCATTCTTCGAGAAAATAGGAACTCAACTTTATCAGTTGCCACATGTCTTCACCTGTCATTGAATCTTCCAAACATAGCTCTTACGTGTCATAGGAATCCGTCATAACCGTTTCAGCCATGATCTCCTTACACACAATTCAAGATGCCGACACATCAAGTGGAGTGACACATTAACATGTCAACTGGACATGTACACTCACACTTAATTACATTATTTGCAAGAAATACATTTTTACAAAACAAATAATAAGAATAGGAATTATCCAAGGTTGAGACACCTTATTCCTAACAATTACTTCTATGGTTGGGTCACTCTAAAGTTAATTCTAGCAATCTATTGATTTGATTTACATCCCTCATATATGTTATTTCTAAATTAAAAAAAATCTAACCGTGACAGTATGATTATAAATGAACCCTAACTGTGTTGTGAGATTTCAAGTTACAAATTACATAATTGAAGAAATCCTATATATGGTAAACCCTAACCCAAATCTTGTGTAATTGTGATTTTAGGGCAATTTTCGAGGCAAATTAGGGAGGGGACATTACATTTACTCTGTGAACATGTGACTGGATATACTTAGTGAATTGATGTTATCTTGCTAGTAAAACATAAAGGGAACACAATCGTTCTGGGGTTTGATCAACTCTTTTCCCTTAAAGCAATTGGAATTTGATTTCTAAACTAACTTAGACTTAAAAAAAGATAAAAAGGATAAGGGTTTAGAGAATCTAATCTACAACTAAGGACAATGATGATAATGGATAACACTTTGATAAATGGATTCCTTAATCAAGCTTTGCTTCACCATGAGGAAACAACTACACAAAATTGATGCGATCTCCAAAGATAACGAAGGATTTTCATATTGTAAACATTCATCAAATATCCAATACTTGCACAATCCAAATGAACATCCATAGTCGAACTAGTGCTTAAGTGGGTTCAGTCTAACCATACACAACAATTTGCAATTAACAAACTACAAATGGTATGAACCAAGGAATTCACCACATCCATTCTTGGCATTTCGTTTTCTCTTTTCTCATTGGGGAGGGTTTTTGCAATTTTCTTCATTGGAGAGCGTAGCTGCTTCAATGGTTTGCGGTCGAAGGTTGTGCAATACCATCTGAAGATTGCCTTTTGGGTTTGGCTTCACACAGAGGCTGAAATCGAGCTTAGTGGTGAAGAAGATTGTGTAGATTAGAAGAAGAAATTATAGAGAGACATTAATCAACTTGTAGGTTTCAGTTAAAGGGTTGGACGGTTGCATATTGGAGATTGCTGACATTCATTTCCAGGCAGTACGACTGCTTTTTAGTAGTCATTCATTACAACAAGGAGGCGTCTAGGGTTTGAGAGCGATTTTTGGTCAAGGAAGGCTATATAATTTTCCAGAAATCTCTAGAAAGGTTGTGCCATCATTTAGAAGACATTGATGTCATTTTGGAGGACTTATTTTCAGTTTTGATGAGGATCAAACCCTACAACAGTTGCTTTTTGCCTCTAGAAGCGTAAAAAGACCAAGCATTTCATTCCTGGGTATGCATGTGTATTCAAGGGTTTCAAATAGATAAAATACACATCTTATGAGGTTGCATGCTATTATTCCTTCCAATATTTAATTTCTATGTTTATATTTGCATCTGCTTTCTATATCAAAAACTCCAAAAACTAATAAAACTCAGGAAAAAACCAAAACAAAACTTCATTATTGCATCCAAGGATTGAATATTATAGACAGAGGACTAAGAGTCTTCACAATCAACCGCTGTGCACTCGTTGAGACCCATGCTAATTTTGCTGTCTTATTTGATATGTATTAATACTTTTCTTTCCCAGCTAAGCTGTAATGTCCCCTTTTATAATTTGAACCTAATTTATACCCTTGTAATTTGACTGTGATCAGAGTTCGCATATTTCCTTGGAATGTCTAATTCGATCCTTTCCTGTGTTGGTTTGCTAGGGTCTGGTCTCTTCTTGCTTGATATTCCTATTGCTAGTAGTATTGTTATATACCCTCAGATTGTTAGCAAACTGATTATTTTTCCGCGCTTTGCTTTCTATTTCATTTGATGATTCCTTTTCTTTATTCCATATCCCTCTTTTGACCCCTCCTAATGGGAATGGTATTGATCTACTTAAATATCTTTCAGGAGGCTTGCCGTTGTGTCCCTCCATTGTGCCCCCCCTTAATTAATTTATCCCTTTTTAATTGCATATCGCTGTTTACTCGAATCACATCTTATGATGGATTAGGTATATTTTCTAACTGATCATCTATGTTGCTAATAAGTTGTTTTACATAGAAAAGTCATTTCACATAGCTTCATTATCGAAATAGTATATTTTATATTTATTGTCAACATTAGCCAGTATCAATTATTTTGGTAAATAAATAGGTTAAGTAGTATTTTGATTAATAATTTTGATCAGCGTCTTTAATGTTTTGAATTTCAAATGGCCATGATGTTTATTTAAGAATTGTGTTTTGCTTTTGTAAGCAATTTACTCCTTCTGTATACCATATGTCAATTGCTCGTAATCATATTATATTCTTATTTTTTTGCCATTTAATATTTATTTCTTTTTATGTTTAATTTGATTTTATTATTATTTAGTATTAAATCCTATTTTGGTAAGGGGACATCACAACCCTCCCCTCCCCTTAATTGCTTGTCCTCAAGCAATGGACAATCTCATTTGTAGTCCACCTTTCCATAGCTTGTATGTATTTTTTCTTAATTCATATGTGAGTTGTCCTGATGGTAAAATCAATAAGACTGGTAAATTCAATTACATGCCTTTTAATGAAATAAATTTATATCTTTTGTTCCATTCTATTTATTCAAAAATAGGGCCACACATGAAGTATGCACTTGAAAATTCAAAGTATACACATAAATGCATGAAGACACAGAGCATGCATGGAGTATGCATGTGAATACACTAAGCATATTTAATATTATAATATTTTATTGTGGGAATTGGTTTAGTTCATAATTTCACTGCTAGAGTTGCACCTCCTAAAAGCCCCATTGGTTTATTGCGTCTTTATCATTTGATTGGATGCTTTTAAGATCTTCCTTGTTATGCTTTGTTTTCTCGTTTGGGTTTCTTCCCTCCCCTTTAGATATTGACTGTAATTTGTGGTCTTGGCTTCTTTTCCCACAAATATGACCCGGTTCCCATTTTTCCTTGCATTAAAACGCAAGTTTTTCTTCCTTAGGCTGCACTTATGCCTGGGTGCCGATGGATCCTTGCATTTGGAACACAAAGTTTTCTCTTGACTTTCCTTTTTGTTGCACACATGCCCAAGTTCCCATTTTTCCTTACAATCATAGCATAGGTTCTTTTGAAGTTCTAGTCGTTCATCTTTAGAAAGAAATGGTTTCTTGTGCCCCTCTTTCCCATATAAGTGTTTCTCCTCTTTCTTTGGGTAGCCTCTTTCCCTTATTTTGGCATTCTCAAGTCGTGTAGCTTTACAAATTGCATCCTTGAGTGTGGGAGGATCTAAGGCACTTACTAAGCCATGGGTGGTGGCCGACAATTCCTCTATAAAAATGTAGGTAAGTATTTCTTCGGATATCTTGGGTACCATGACTGATTATTTTTGGAATTCGGCTATATAATCTTCAATGATTCCCCTTTGTCTTATCCTTGTTAGTTCCTTGAAGTGTTTTTGGGGATGTGTTTGATCAAACATTTCGATGAGTTGCTTTTTGAAGGCTTCATAGGTTTTTATGTTCCGGTGGTCTTGGCTAATCAGCTCATGGTGCCATCAATCATGGGCAAATCCTTCTAGGTGCAATATAGAAAATGTTATAGCATTCTCTTCAACCATAGGATTAAGGGTCAAATAGGTTTCAAGTTTTTGGATCCATGCACGGGCTGTGATCTTTCCCGACCCATCAAAGTTGGGAACGCTTAGCTTTCCTGTTGTGTTTTGAATATCTTGGTTTGGGCGGTTATTTCTTCTCCTAGAAATGGTTTTCATCTTGCCTTCACAAAATGCCGCAAAGGGGATGCTCCTTTTTGCCTCAAGATCAAGTCTAGCATATTCCATGGCAAGTTCTCTCATGTTTGGATTATTAACTTCTTCATCTTTTCTTGGAGATCTTTCCCTAGGCATGAAGGGAGGCATGAATGTTTCAGGGTGTGTTCCCACCGTTCCCTTGGTTGGTTCTTAAGGTGGTGCTTATGTTTTGTAGTGCTTGGAGCATGGCTTTGTTTGTTTTCTCATTTCTTTCTATGAAAGCTGTCAGTTCTTGCTCCATTCGAAGGGTCTTTGTATTGCTTTGTGATGTAACCTTTCTCTTTTCTCTGTCTAGGGCCCTAATCGCTCGTTTGCTAGGTTGCTTCAACTAGTTCCCCTTAGGCTGGTAGGAACATTCTCTGATACCACTTGTAATGACCCCTTTTAGAATTTGCCCTAGTTTATACCCTTGTAATCTGACTGTGATCAGAGTTTGCAGATTTCCTTGGAATGTCTAATTCGATCCTTTCTTGTGTTGGCTTGCTAGGGTCTGGTCTCTTCTTGCTTGATATTCCTATTGCCAGTGGTTCTGTTATATACCTTCAGATTGTTACCAAACTGATTTTATTTTCCTATGTGATGCTCTCTATTTCATTCGATGATTCCTTTTCTTTATTCCATATCCCTCTTCTGCCCCCTCCTGATAGGAATGGTATCGATTTGCTTAAATATGTTCCAGGAGACTTGCCGTGAGGAGTTGTGTCCCTCCATTGTGCCTCCCCTTAGTTAATTTATCATTATTTAATTGCATATCGCTGTTTACTTGAATCACACCTTATGATGGATTAAGTATATTTTCTAACCAATCAATTTATGCTGCTAATAAGTCGTTTTACATAGCAAGTTGTTTCACATAGTTTCATTATCGAAATAGTAGATTTATTGTCAATGTTAGCCAATATCAATTATTTTGGTAAATAAATATGTTAAGTAGTATTTTTATTAATAATTTTGATCAGCGTTTTCAATGTTTTGAATTTTAAATGGCCACGATGTTTATTTAGGAATTGCGTTTTGCTTTGGTAAGAAATTTATTCCTTCCATATACCATTTCTTTAATTACTCTTAATCATATTATATCATATTTTATTGTCATTTAATAACTATTTCTCTTTATGTTTAAGTTGATTTTATTATTATTTATTATTAAATCCTATTTCGGTAAAAGTGGACATCACATAAGCAGCAATTCCACATGGTAGTCCTAGTGGACAGTACCGTCAGCAAATATTTTCCTCTGAAGCCAGTTTGGCTAGTTCATCTGCTGAACTATTTCCCTCTTGATAGACGTGGGTTAATTTGAAGTTTTAAAGCAAGTTGATTAATTCCTGGATAGGCACCAACCATCGATCAAGCTTCCAATTGGGCATTGAATTTTGGCTAATGGCATTGATGGTGATAAGTGAATCTCCTTCAAAGTCGAGTTGGCTCACTTCTAACTCTCTTTCAAGTTCCAGACCCAAAAATGCAGCTCTGAATTCAGCTATGTTGTTTCTGGTCTCCTCTAGATAAACAGATCTTTTTGCAAGGGTATTACCATTATGATCTTGCGCTTTGCAGCCAGCCTCACTTAGCATGTGATTGCCTTTCAAGGCCCCATCAAAATTTAGTTTTACTTGTCCAACATCAGGAGCAATCCACTTCACACAATCCCACAGGTTAATGGGTAGATCAACCTTCCCGACCCCATTAATGGGGGTTTTATTTGCCATGTTTTGATAGATACCGTAGCTATTTTTGATCTGCATGTGATTTTTTTCTACTTTAATCTAATGTATTTAAGTTTTTTGGACGGATTATTACCATACCTATTTTTGATATCCATGGAGATTTTTTTTCGATATTAATCTGATGTGTTTAAGTCTTTTTTCGGAAAGAGATTCCTTATTGTTAGTATTGTCCTATTTTTCCAGGTAGGGATGGATTGACTCATAACATGATAAATGATATACATAACAATTGGAGATATGCACCTGCTGTGAGAATCAAGTGTTTGGGTGTGCCAACCGTTGACATGAAAAATGTTTGCTTTCAGCTTGAGGTGCAAATATCTTCTTTCAGATTACCTTTTGGTATTCAAATATTGGTTGTGACAGTCTTTCAGTGATCTACTTGTGTCTTTTATTTTATATGTAAAAAGCAAAAATATTTTTTTTTTTTAAAACGTTGAATGCGAATTTATTCTGCAAGCACCACATAATAATTTTCCGCATCTATATGTACTTCGTGAGAGTTTTGACAGCCAATATCCACGTATGTGATTACAATAAGATAAAGCTCTAAATGTGTTGATCTATATTTATTGTTATTCCACTACATGGTTCACCAAAACGAATTGTATTCATCCTTAATGCATATTTATTGCATAAGTTGCTATTCTACATTCAAGAATATGGAAAAACTGTTCACAAATATGCAGTCTAGAGTTGTTAAGATTAATTGACAATGAGAACAAGCATGTAGCCACAAGAAAAGATATAAAGATGTAACTCAAATGAAAGATAATGGCAGAATCACCTGGAAAAACCCAAACCTTTAAGAGTGAAGGGCTTCCTTTTCAAATCAGTATTTTGTAATGTCCCCTCTCGTTTAGTGTAGTGAGTAATAAGTAATAAAATTGCTAAAGCCTTCTTGTTAATTAAGTCCCTAAAGGCTATGGCAATAATTTAATAAAAGGGGACGATTAGTTTTCTGAATCACTCAAGTCCTATTTTTCAGTCATTGATGGGGCCACTTTAAGTTATAAATGATTTTACTTGGCAAATTATTCATGAAGGGATTTCTAATAATTGGTAATCTTAGTGCTCAAGACAAGTCGCCTAAAAGCCATGATTTATGGAGGAGTTCGTTGCTTTTTGGATGGAGAGTGTTGGTGTAATTAAGTATTTACTAATTACACTTTACTTAAGTTTACTTAGGATAATGCATTTGCATAATTAGTTGTCTTTGAGACACCTAGGAGTTTGTATTTCTTTTAAGCACATGGTTAGGAGAATCTCCACTTTAGGTGTGATAGTTGTCATCACATACCTCTTTGTGTGTGAAATCCACCTTTAGTGCTCTTATCACATTATCATCCTCTCATTGTTGCACATGTTGCACATACTTTGATGTACAATGGAAGATGATCCACCTTTGGTGGACATGTGATTCCACCTTCTGTGGGTGATATCTTATCATCTCCTTATCATGTAGTCTTATTGCATTGCCTATATATTTAGGCACTCCTACATTGTATGTAATCAATCATTCAATCTATTTCATTATTTGATCATTTGATCATATCATAGTTGTCTATCTTGTGCTATCTTTTGAGCTTCTAGATTTTGGTTTTTACTTTTTGCCTTAGGCAAATTCTTACAGAGAGTCTTTATAAAGGGGACTGATGGCAATTAGAAGGGACTCATTATGCTATAAATTGATTTTGTTATGGTTTCACTCATAGTTCAAAGACTCAGACTCGCCACGGACTTGGCAAACCAAAAAATTGGACTCGGACTCATGAAAGACTCGCAAAAGGACTTGGCAAAAGGAAAAAATGGTAGTTTTACATAAAACACAAAGAAATTATTGCATTTAAAGAACGTAAGAGCCATAATTGATGTATTTTGCTGATATGACCAAGAGCAAAGACCAAATAAGAGAAAAAGTGAAAAAAATAACCTTTTTTATCACTTGGTTGGGCGTTTGGCTGGGCTGCGTGAGTCAATCAGAAAAAGTCGCAAACCCATCTCAAAGACTTGCACGAGTCATTGGAAAAACTCGCGAGTCATTGGGCCAAGACTTGGTTGGACTCGACTCACGAGTCCATGGCGAGTTGACTCGGCTTGGCATTGGACTAGCGAGTCCACGAGAGTCCTTGCAATTACACGCAGAGTTTTTCTCTGCAAGGAAGTGAACTTGCTTTTTAGGTTTGAACTTGTTGATGTTTGTAGCTGCAGGAGATATCCTGATTACTTGTGATGGTGCTCTTTCATATACTCGCGTTTGGAAATATGAAGAGACATGCGTTTGGAAATATGAAGAGACACACATTTGGAAAATGAAGAGACTTCCGATTATAATATGAAGAGTCTCTCGGTTCAAGTCTTAGAGTGGTTATGTTTTTGAAGGGCCTCATATAATATATCATTGCTTTGCGTGATATGATGCTTGCTGAGTTGGGTTATTCTATACAACAACTATAGATAGTCTATGGAGTCAATCCTGATATATGTAATAAGTTGAAGAGTTTGCAGTATTCAGTTGGAAGCATTGTACTCAGACCTCTATTATTTAATAAAAGAGATATTTTTGGGTGTGGTTGGGTTTTTCCCCTCAAGTTGGAGGGTTTTCCCAGGATAAATTGTTGTCTTAGTGTCCATTATTTTGTCTATGCTGTTTATCTTAAATCCTGGTCAAAATATAAACAAAACTTGGACGCAAACCCAAGTTTCATTGCTCAATTTGCATCCATTCTGGTCACATTATCTCAAGCTGCAAATACAGATCATTTCGGTGGAAAGAAATAGCCAAAAATCTGCATCAACATGCCAAAGGTTTAAAGGGATTCGATCAGACCAGACGCCTTCCTCGAAATTAGAATCACAGTTCATTCATTAGTCATAGGAATACGCAGGTGTTTCTTCAATCAATCAGATTACTTAGTCGCATAAATTCTGTGCATCATTTAGTGAATACACTCCAGTTCCAGTTTTTTCAGCTGCATGTTGTAGTAATCAGTATATATTTCAGACATTGATTAAGGTCAGCCATTTCCAGCATATTTCTTTAATTCTAATCCGTTGCTTGTTTGAGAAAACGTCCTTTTCGTAATTCCATTTAAAATTCAATTCCTGTTATTGTTTGCACTTAATCATCTTATTCACAAACCAAGCTTGCAATGAATAAAATCAAACACAAAGGAAAAAGTTTCTGTGGAAATAGGGGCTAGAATATTTCAGATTATGTGGTTGCATGTTGCTTATAACCACTTGCATGTCAAATTGAATCAGTCCTATGCACTCAAGAGGGACAAGATCATATGGATACTAAACCAAAAGTAGAGTTGATCAACAGTTAGAAGCTTCTGAAGAAGAAAATCCCTGGTTTGATCAAGGCAACATGGCGGAACAGAGAAATGATGGGGGTAATGATCAACCGAAACTTCAGGATATTATGGCACAAATGGCATAGCAACAACATATGATGCAAATGTTTATGCAATCTCAGCAACGACTTCTTGCTAAAATAAAAACCTAAGGGTCCAGCAACTGCATGCACAAAATTAGGATGGAGATAGAAGTGATGCTGGGAATGAACATCGTGTTAGGACAGCCTCTAACGCTGTTAGGATAGCAAACACAACATCTGATTGACCTCTTAGACTGGTTTTCTTGCCGAGGCCTGTTGAAGAAGCAGTTCTAGAGGTAGAAGAAGAAGAGACACACATCACAAATGATATTATGGTGGCACGAGATGAATATATGCAACTACCAGCTGATGTAAGGCAGCTAATGAACTTACGTCAGTTCATGAACTAGCGTAAAGACAAGGCTAGAAACCATTTGGAAAGGCAAGACAGGAGGCCTAGAGGCCCAGTTGGGCAGGGCACACAACCTATGGAATATAAGGATGCTTTGAACAAGATAACTATACCAACCTCTAATGGAACCGGTGAGATATCAGCAAGTCATGGGTTCATAAGTTGGACACATTCTTGGCACTTAAACCCATGGAAGAGGATAAAGAAATATAGTTTGCTACCATGCACTTGGAGGGAGTAGCATGTGATTGGTGGCACCATGGATTAGTCTCCCAAGACCACGCCATGGTACATTCCTATGAAGAGTTTGTTAAGAGGCTGGTTACTCGCTTTGACCGAAAAGACATAAAAGTCTACTACAAAGAATTGGCCCAACTTAAGCATGTAGGACATGTGGAGACTTACATAAATAAGTTTCAAAAATTTTCCGTAATGGTTCTTGATATGCCATAGAAAAGAGTCACAATGCTTTTTCTAGAAGGCCTAAGTGACAAGTTGAAAGGTTTGGTTAAGGCTCATAGGCCAGGTTCTTTGGATGATGCTATTGGGTTCAGCAATGTGGATGCTATATTAGGAATAGAGTGGTTAGAGTCACTTGCAGTATGTTCAGGACTTCAAGTAGATGTAGTTGGAATTTATGGTTGATGATAAAAAAATTGTGCTTAAGGCTATGGTAGATGGCAGTTCGTGAGTGGTTTCAGCTAAGAGGATGGAATCCTTATTCAGACATAGTGATATAGAGTGGGCAGCTCAGTGTTTTGTATCTAGCAAATTTTTTCCCAACAATGAGCTGCAATATCACATAGATATCCAGACAGTACTGGATAAACATAGTGCAGTGTTTGGAGATATTCCTCCTGCTCGTCTACTGGATCGTGGGTTTTAGCATGTCAATGAGCGTGAGGAGGGTGCAAAGGCGGTTATTACCGCACCCTATAGACACCCACGTCATATTAAGGAGGAAATTGAAAAGACAATCAAAGAATTACTGAAAATAGGACAGATACATCCTAGCTCCAGCCCTTTTGCTTCTTCAGTTGTTTTGGTGAAGAAGGATGGGACATTACATATATGCATAGATTACAAAGCCTTGAACAAAAAGACCATAAAGAATAGGTACCCCATTCCCAGGATCGATGAGCTACACCGGGTTGTTTATTTTTCCAAAATTGATCCTTGTTCAGGCTATCATCAAATTACTGTCTAGGAAGACGATATACAGAAGATTGCTTTTTGTTGTCACTACGGGAATTTCAAGTTCCTTATCATGCCCTTTGGACTTACAAACACACCAACAACATTTTAGTCCTACATGAATCACACTTTCCGAGAGCAATTGCGTAAGTTTGTTCTAGTTTTTTTTATGATATCTTGATATACAACAAGACGTGGGATGAACATTTGCAACATTTGGATGTTGTCTTGGGTATCATGGAGACAGTCACTATTTGCAAAAGCCTCCAAATGTGACTTCAGGACGACATAGATTCTCTACCTTGGACATGTGATTGGACTTGATGGTGTTAAAGTACACCAAGCGAAAATTCAGGATTCTAGATTGGCCACCTCCGAAGAACATATCTGAATTGATAGGATTCTTGGGGTTGTGTTATTACTAAAGGAGGCTTGTGCGAGGGTTCTCACAATTGGCATCACCCTTGACTGATCTTACTAAGAAGGGGGCATTCCAACGGTCTAGTGAGACACAAGTTACATTTGACGAACTCAATGAAGTCATGAGCACATGCCCAGTTTTAGCACTACGTGACTTCACACAAACATTTGTTGTTGAATGTGATGCCTCGAGATAGGGGATTGGTGCAGTTCTGATGCAAAACAGACACCCTATTGCATTCGAGAGCAAGAAACTTAGAAATCCAGAGAGACTGTATTTTGCATATGATAAGGATATGCTAGCAATTATGCATGTACTAGCCAAGTTTAGACAATATTTGGTGGGATCCAAATTTGTAGTCTAGACAAATCACAATAGTCTCAAGTACTTTCTGAAGTAGGACCTAAATGAGCGGCACCAAAAGTGGGTAAGCAAGATTCAGGCTTACGACTTCTATGTTGAGTATATAAACAAGAAAAATATAGTTGCTGATGCTTTGTCCAGGAAACCAACACTATTCTCTCTCACTAAGATTTCAGCCAATTGGAAATCTCAACTATTGTTAGAGTGTGCGAAGAATACATTTGCTTTTGCTTTGATTGATGGCAAAGTGCAAGATGATGGGTATTCGGTAATGGATGGTATTATTTATTACAAGGACAAAATTTATCTTGTACCCGATTCCAAGATGAAGGCTAAGATTTTGAGAATACTACACAATGCACCTATGGCAGGACACCAAGGTTTCTTTGAAACCTATTGCTAGATTCGTGAGAGGTTTACCAAGAAGGGAGTGAAAGATGATGTATTACAACATGTTAGAGAATGTTTGACTTGCTAGTAGAACAAGTCAGAACACGCATTCCCTGCAGGTCTTCTACAACCACTTCCAATACCTGAGCAAAAATGGGAAGGAATATCAATGGATTTTATCGCAGGTCTTCCTCGAGTTCAAGGGAAAGATTGTATCTTTGTAGTTGTAGACAGGTTGACAAAATATTCCCATTTCTTCGCCATTGCAATAGATTTTTCAGCACCTCAGGTTGTAGAACTATTTTTTAGAGGTGTTCAGGTTGCATGGTCTACCTAAAGCCATTGTTAGTGATCAAGACAACAGATTCATAGGTATGTTTTGTCAGGAATTGTTCTGACTAACAGGTACAAAATTAACTCCAAGCACCAACTACCATCCTCAAACGGATGGGCAAATAGAAATTGTAAACAAATGGGTTGAGGGCTACCTTAGAAATTATGTTTCAGTGCAACATCGCTCTTGGGTTAGATGGCTACACTTAGGCGAGTATTGTTACAATGCCACCTTCCATATGTCGATTAGTATCTCTTCATTGAGGGCCTTGTATGGATATGATGCCCTGTCATTCATAGACTTAGCATTTGATGATAGTAAGGTTCCTCGTGTAAAGGAGACAAGTCAGAGTTATTAGGATATTCTCAAGGCAGTGAAAGATAACATCCAACAGACACAAAATCAACAGAAAATGTATGCCAACATGCATAGAGTTGAGAGAACATTTTAGGTTGGGGGCTTGGTTTTCTTGTGTCTACAACCATACAGACAATATTCATTAAAAAGTAGTGATGTGAAAAACTGAAGCAATGATTTTATGGGCCCTACAAAATCCTTAGGAAGATTGGTGAGGTTGCATATGAATTGGATCTTCCCGAAGGAAGTAAAATTCATAACATTTTCCATGTTCGTTGCCTGAAGAAGGCGTTGGGTCAACACACAGTTGCATCTCCAGAGCTGCCACTGTTGGATGAAGAAGGGAAATTGGTATTAGTACCCGAAGTTATTGTTGATTGGAGGGAGAGGAAGTTGAGAAATAAGATGATCTGGGAATATTTGATTAAATGGAAGGATTTACCTGATAAAGATGCCACCTAGGAAGGTGAAGAGATTCTGCAACATCTTAGTTTGTGATTGCTAGTGGACCAACAATTTGGGGAAAGGACTATAATGTTCCCTCTCATTTAGTGTAGTGAGTAATAAGTAATAAAATTGCTAAAGCCTTCTTGTTAATTAAGTCCCCAAAGACTAAGGCAATAATTTAATAAAAGGGGACGATTAGTTTTCTGAATCACTTAAGTCTTATTTTTCAGTCATTGATGGGGCCACTTTAAGTTATAAATGATTTTACTTGGCGAATTATTCATGAAGGGATTTCTAATAATTGGTAATCTTAGTGCTTAAGACAAGTCGCCTAAAAGCTAGGATTTATTGAGGATTTCGCTGCCTTTTGGATGGAGAGTCTTTTTAAAGGGGACCGATGGCAATGAGAAGGGATTCATTATGCTATCTATTGATTTTGTTATCATTTTACTCTCTGCAAGGAAGCAAACTTCTTGCTTTTCTCAGGACGAAACCCATGAGGTTTGAACTTGGGCGCAAACCCAAGTTTTATTGATCAATTTGCATCCATTCTGGTCACATTATCTCAAGCTGCAAATACAAATCAGTTTGGTGGAAAGAAATAGCCAAAAATCTGCATCAACATGCCAAAGGTTTAAAGGGATTCGATCAGACAGTTCAGACGCCTTCCTCCAAATCAGAATCACAGTTCATTCACTAGTCACAGGAATATGCAGGCGTTTCTTCAATCAATCAGATCACTTAGTTGTAGAAATTCTGTGCGTCATTTAGTGAATCCACTGCATTCCAGATTTTTCAGCTACATGTAATAATCAGTATATATTTCAGATATTGATTAAGGTTAGCCATTTCCAGTATATTTCTTTAATTCTAATCTGTTGCTTGTTTGAGAAAATGTCTTTTTCCCAATTCCATTTAAAATTCAATTTATGTTTTTGTTCAGACTCAATGATCTTATTCACAAACCAAGCTTGCAATGAATCAAATCAAACACAAAGGAAAATGTTTCTGTGGAAATTGGGGTTAGAATATTTCATATTTGATTTACTGCTACAATGTTTAACTGCCTTTAAATGGGCTTTCATGGACTTTTCTTGCACAAAACAACAGTGTTCAAATGCCATACAAGCTATCAAATCCTTGCACACTTCCTAAAATCTTAAACAACTCTGTAAGGCTCATATACTGGGCCACAAAAAGCAACATATGCCTTCACAATGAACTTTCTTCAAAATACCATGGGATGACTTATTAGAATAATCTCTCATGGAGGTTTTGACAGGAAAATGGCATGAGAAGAGTTGAAGAAGAAACCCAAGTATCCTTGTAACTGAAATACTTTGACACATCCTAGATCCTCCTAAATCTTCAAACATTGCTTCTCTTTTCTGGTTTTTTTCAATGTATTTGGCCATGGTCAGACCGTTCTGCATGCCTAGTATTCTGAGAGACAAGGTTGACTTCTTCTGATTGTCAGGTCCTTCACTGCATGTCTTTTCTGTTGTTCTCCACCAGTTGATTTTTGAAACCTAGTTAAGGCCTCCTTTTTGCAAGGACGAGCCAGCAAGAGTGCTTAGCATGTGGGATCTTTCAATCAGAAAAAGTGACTAAGCTGGTTATGTTAACATAACCAGTCTAGATCATTTGTTTATAGTACTTTCTATTTGTTGATTTTACTTTCTTTTTGATTGCTTGAGTGGTTCTTTGATGTCAAGTTAGGTGTCTTTCATAACCAAAGACACAATTAAAAGCACACCCAAAAGTAACCTCTCTTTAATATTTGCTTTGAAATGAATAAACAAAATTATTGTCCGAATTAAGCTGTAACTTGGTGTAGCCTGGACTTCTGCATATTCCTATTTCATTCAATGGAGTGCCCTGGACCAGTTCATACATGATGCAGTGCTTGTAACATGCACACATGATTTGTCACTTGTGGAACACATTTACTTGGATTATAAGCATATAGTCTTTCTTAAAGTTTCATCTATTTGTTTTTTCTTAAACATATGGAATTGGGTGACTTAAGGAACTAATATGATAAAAATTATGGCTCAACCTTTTTTTTTGATGGCAACAACTGATTTCCATGGATATTGGCATCTCCACCCTTGAGTAGTTGATTACAACATTTTGAATAAGCATTTACCTATATTAGAAGTCTTCTTTGGCTTAGCTGCCACGACTATGAAGATCCATTCTCTCAAACTCACCCAGGGGCTGAACCTGACCCTCTCAATATTGGGTGTATTCAGGAATTTGTACTTTGGTGGATGGTGTGATACACCATTATCTTCACCAATCAGGTTACAACCCCTTTGACAAAGTAGCCCAACTTGAGTATCTGAACTACTTAAAATCTATGTGAAGTAGATAGCAGTATTACAACAAGTTTTAATTTCCTCGTGTGCAAGGAAAAATGTGTTCAAAACGAATGGAAACTACAATAAAACCCAAACAGCATACAAATGTAAACAAAATACCACTAAAACAGAGAATGTCAAGCTTCTTGTTGCAATGATTTGCCTTGAAAATAAATTAATCTTTATTTCATTAGCTATTTGTATGTGTTGAATCTTTGTTGATATTTTGCTGGGCATAAACCTTTAGTAGTTTAAAAGTCAGACATATTTACATTCCTTGGGTAATTCTGTAGTGAAGTTGCCAAGGCCATTATGTGGTTTGCCATTTGTGCAGTAAGAATGAAATTTTTGAACACCACCTCTCAGTGTTATGCAGGTTATTGTGATATAATGGTGCCAATGGGTCTTCATTTACTTAGGAATGTGCAACTATTTATTGTACTCCATCCAGGATGATTGTTATGTTAACCATACAGCCTATGGTACATCCAGCATGGATAATGAAAGAAAGAAATAAAGAAATATAGGAACAACAGACTGGAATGTCCCCAATTTTTTATTATATGATTGATTTAAATTAATTCATTAAGTTGTCCTAAATTAATTTTAATTTCATACGAATGGCTTTAATTAATTCTTCCAAAAGGATCAAGCTCAACTATGTGAAACTTCATTGTGAAAAGTAGAGAGGTAATCCTTCCATACTTGTCATGGAATCAGGTGATAAAACACTATTCTGGGAAGATTCATGGATTGGGCACTCCCCACTTGATAAAATACCTCTACTGTTACAAGCTAAAATTATACTTCAACAATCATGGGGATTGAAGGTTAAGGATTATTTTGTAGTTAATCAATTAGAAGACTGCATGTCTATAGAATGGAGAGATTTTTCAGATCTGCCTCTTCCTCAAAACCAAAAGAAGTTTCTATCACAAATCTTAAAATAGCATACCATCAGTTATTCATCTGAATCAGATCACTTGATTTGGGCACAAAGCAAAACTGGGCAATACACAGTGAAACAAGGATATCAATCTCTAAGAGCAGCTGCCATATATATCACTAAATATAGGGAGTTCTCCTTTTGTTGGAATGATGCAATTTTACCGAAGGCTGGTAGATTTGTATGGTTGGCATTGAACAACAAGATTCTAACAAGGGATATATTAGAGAAGTTAAAGATTGCCCAGGGCTTCAAATGTGTTTTGTGTGGTCTTTATAATGAATCACTAGATCACCTTTTGCAGCAATGTTCTTTCTCACAGGATTGTTGGAAATGGGTACAAAATAAATTACATTGGGCAGGTCCACTGCCAAATTCCCTCCGAGAAGTTTTGGCGCAATGGCCACTTCTTCATAAAGATTCTTTCTTTGCAGTATTGTGGTGGGTGACTCCTCTAATGCTTTGGTCCTTATGGTGGGAAAGAAATAAAAGAATATTTAGAAATTGATACCTCATGGTTGAAAAGGTCATTGAGAACATGGAAAAAACTGTATCAGAAAATGTTAATGTTTACATTGCTAGATCTAAGTCAGTGTCTTCAGTTTTCACAACATCAGTTTCTTAGGTGCTGTGGGAGTGGACCAGTATCAAGTTGCCTTTCAAAGGTTCAATGTTGGGGAATGCACCTAAATCTTTGCAGTGTGCATGTGTTAAGTGGGAACCTCCAGATCATGATCTTTTAAAACTGAATTTTGATGGAAGTTCAAGAGGTAGTCTTGGGGATTCTAAGATTGGATGTGTCCTCAGGGATAATAAGGTCAGAATAATAGGAGCTCTAGCAAGTAGACTACCAGTGGGGACAAATAACATCGCTGAAGCAACTACCCTTCTATCTGGTATCAAATTTGCTTTGGGTAAAGGGGTTAGGAATATCCACATAGAAGGAGTCTCAGATTATAATATCTGCTGTTATATCAAAGAAAATAGTTCATTAGTAATTAGACTATTTTCTTTCGGAGGTCTGGAAATTGCTGACGGGTTTTGCAACATTCAAAATTGGACATTGTTATCGGGAGGTCATATTGCTGATTGGTTAGCGAATTTCACTTTCAGCTTAAAGGAGGAAACCCATCAGTTCTCTAGGGAACAATTAATTGAGCACATTTAAAGAGATGTAAGCATAAGTAGTAATGCTCAAATTCAAAGAGAAATCCAGATGGCAAAATTTTAATATGCTGACTGATGTGATGTTCCTCCTCTGTCTTTGGGGAAGTATGGACATGTGTGGTATTTAGGCTCGGTATAAGGTCACTGGTGCGTACTTATTGCAAGATTCAAAGTTCTCACTCTCCTGGGCTTTTGGAGAAGGCTCTAGCGATATCACATGTTGGCCTCAATGACATTGTAACGTATCCTTTGCAAAATAAGTGGGTATTCAATTAACCAGTTTCTCAGCATTGCAGATTTTGAAAACAGGTTGTCTGGTTGCGGAATCGTTCATTTTTGAGGGAAGTTGAAGGGGCTATTGTGGATTTATCTCATCGTTAAATTTGAAAATGTGTCACTATTTGGTGACTATTTTTCTTATTCCTAAAAAGGTGTTCAAGAGGCCTTTTTGTTTATCCTATAATTATGAAGCATTAAAGTGTATTATGGTTTATAATCTCACAAGCTTGTTTAGCCGATCACAATTCTTGCACTAAATCCCTCATGGTACTGTACAAGCTACAAGTGGCATTCTCAAAAGTCTGCTAGATGGCAAAATGATCTCATGGGCTTTCCTCACACATGTACCGGTCTGCAATCCGCATATTGCGTTAAATATTCAATTGTGCGAGATTATGGTGATAAGCCATTCCATTCGAATTTGTCACTCATTAAATTTGCACACTCAACTTTATTTCATCATTGTCAGGCATGATGGACAGGTGCTCCTTCGTAGTACAGATGGCTATTTAACCTCCCTCGCCCACTGCTCGAGGCACTACTTGGCGGACATTCTTCATAGCTAGGTGTGGATTACTGTAGGAAAGCTTTTTGGGTAGAAATTATGGAATATAGGCCTGTCAATAGGCGCATTTCTGTCTCTGTAAAGCCGTGGGAGGTCGCTATCTCTAGGCCAATTCTCATAATGCATATGCGGCGGGTGTTTAGGTGGGATTGCTGGAAGGTAGAGCAGTCCATTATGACTGTAATTGGGGAAGATTTCCTCATCTCTAAAGCACCATGTAGTCTGTATTATTCTCAGATGGCTTCCATTTTCCTCTCCAATTGATATGATTTGGTTCCTGACTATCACCTATTCCTGCAGCTGGTGAACAATTTTGTTTTGTAGGAATTTGTGTCGGAAGAGAGCTTGGACAGAGCTATTCGAAGGTATGATTTGTTTCACAGCAAGGCACGGGTTCGAGGATTATGATTTGTTTCAAAATTTATAATGCAATAAAAATTGGGCTTGTTAATCAAAATTGTCGCTACTTTCAAGAGTTGGCTTCCCTCCCGGATTTTCTGTCTTCCAGTACTATGGCATGCATCTCTTGAGTTTTTCTAGCCCTCCACAAGTTGTTGATACATAGGCCCCTGACAACCCCGCCTCGTTCACTTTTGCGAGTGCAAGAGAACGATGATGAACACATGGCTGGTCCTTCAGCACCTCACTTTGACAAGGGAAAAACTCCGTTGGGTGAAGGAGTTGCAGAGACCTCACACATCTTGGGGTGAGGTGTTTTCTTCTGATTGGTCCCAATTTTGTTTGGAAACGGTTTTGGCCTGGCATTGGATATGGTATTCTAGCATTATTGCCCTGGGCGAGGCACTTTTTTGTTCTGGGCCTCAATTTTGGCTTTTTATGGTTTCTACTTAGCATTGTTGTGGTGGTTCGTCGTCTCCGACAGTTCTAAATTGGCATTGGATCTAAAGCAAGACTTTGCTCCCCTTTGTATTCTCTGAATGTATCTATCTTAAAACATGCTTCTTGTTAGTAGTTCTTCTGGTCGGCATTGCTGTATACATATTTCTCATTGCAAGTTTTAGTTCATGGTCCATGTGGTCAGTTTTGGTAGTTTTTTGGGGTCCCTATTTTGTTTCAACAGGTCAATGGCTAGCTTTGCCTATTGAGGACATTTCTGGATGTAGCTATTAATCTTTAAATTAATAAAATTTTTCAGGTCTATGACCTTTTGCCTAAAAAAAATAAAATAATAAATAAGTCACTTATTAAATAAAGCTCTTTAGTCGGCCTAATATTCTAGATGTTTCTTGGAGGTCTTTATAAGGAGGTCTTGGGGTTGTAGCAAATGCATGCTTTGGATTTGTTATGTTGATTTATGATTTTTGGGGACTAAAACTTTCAAGAGTTTGACAGAAGGGTTGGACGAAAACCTCGCTATTCCAAAGAGGTGGTTAAGTGATAGAGTCTTCATCTATGCAAATTTTTGAAGTCTCCTTTGGAGACAAATTTGAGGATTGATTCAGGAATAAAATAGATGTTAAGTCAGAAGATATAATTGTGGCCAACGATTGGTTGGATGTCTGAAGAATATTATTGCTGTTCTCCATATCGTAAGTACTGGTTGCTCTTTTCAATATTTGCAATTACTTTTATGAAGTCTGGCTTTGATAAAGTTTTGCGAATATTATAAGGGCCAATTTATGGCATCATGGCTTCCAATTATTATTTAGCCTTCGTTTGATGGGAATAATAAAGGTGTGATTAATATTGGTGATAATAATTGTGGAGTTGGAGTGCATTGATATTTGTGGAATTGCAGGGATAAAGTCAAGAAGGTGGTTAAATGATTCATGTTGCCATTGTTGAGATTTGAGCCAGCATTCCATATTGAGAGGCCTTCCATTGTGTAATGACATTATATCTGTGAGTTTTAATCATTTGACCGTAGCTATTATAAGATTGGCAAGTGAAATTATGCTAAGCAGCTGTAGTCCAGACTCCATTTAATATTTACCATTGCGAGTCCTGGTAGGCAATAAAAATATTTTGGGATATATTTTGTTGGCAGCAGACATTAAAAAGCCAATTCTCCATATTTATGGGCACTGGATGATGTTTTGACTGAGGTTCCAAATATATGTTCTGTGGCATATCCTTTTGATCGTGGAGAGACCTGAGTCGGACTGGTGATCAGAGGATCTACACAGTTGGCATGAAGGAGTGGATTGTGCATTCATTCGGAAGTGCCTAGTTTCTATACAACATAAGCACTATGTTCTTGAATCGATCCCTTTCTGGGCCTTAGAAGCCAATCTTCAGTTCCAGGTGTCATCACTTTCTTTTCTGTTTCTGAGTGACATTGAAAGGGTGCTACCTGTCTGCTCTTGTTTATTGAATCAAATCATTGCATTATCAACCTTTCAAGTTTAAACATTACAGAATAAAGTATTTTCTTTACAGACAACTGTTGATGAGACAAACACATTGTTCTTGAAGTACTTAATTTCCAGTATATGTTTTCTCTCTGCTTATATTTTTACATCAAATACTTCTATCCTTGAATGCCAAATCTGTGATATAATATATGCACAGCAGTGAAGTAAACTCTGAAATTGAGTTAAGCATTGTCAAATCAGGGAAAGATATTACAGGGTTTTTGCAGAGAATTGAAGGGCTAATGCAATAAAAAAGGTAGATGGCATGGTGGCTCAACTCGAGTATACAAGCAACATAAAATCAGTGTGAACTTGAAGTAGATAATAATGTCAATACAAGCTATAGTTGCCACAAAAAGAAACTGAGCTTTAAATAATGAACCAGTTGAGTTTCAATGTCAAAGTACCCGAGTGAAGGACCCTAGACTCTCATAGTAACTAAGCCAATGCAAAAACTCTAAAACACAAAAATAGTGCAAATAGGACTTGAAAGGGTAAACCCAATGTGGTTAAATTACGAGTACAAATAATCATGTGAGTGAAGGATCCTTCAATGACCAGGTAAGTAGATGGAGAAAGAAGGTAACAGCCAGTGACATCACAATAGTGAGCCAAAATGAGCTGAATGGTTAAAAGAATTGAAGGGAGACTAGAGAATCTGACAAACTAGGGTGGGTGAGCCCAAAATAAGTCAATGTAAACATGTCATTCAATATGCAATTGCTTTAATAAGAAAAAAATGAAATTGTCAGTTCTCCTTTGATAGGTAATTCAACGTGCAGAATTCTTAGAAAATATTCCTTTGCTAACCAATCATATAATCTTTTGTCAAATATTCTTTCATTGTAATGTCCCTTTGTTGTAAAAGGATTTATTAATAAATATTAATATTAATAAATTAAAATATAAAAGTTTAAAAATAAAATTTAATATAAGAAAAAATTAGTTAAGTTTAATGAATGGTCAAAAGGCATGAAATGAAAAGTTGTGACTCCCTCAAATAGGAGATATAAAAGGGAGAGAAGAGAACTTCATTTGAAGGAGGAGGATAGGAAGGAAGAAAGAATGGATCAAAGGGAGCATTAATGGAAGAAGAAAGGAATGGGAAGAAGATGAGGAAGTTAATCTTTCAAAGGGGCAGCAATGATGAAGGGTTGTGGTCCTTTCAAAGGGTGGTAATTGTGAAAGGTTGTGACCATTATGAGGAAGTGTCACTGTCCCTCACATTGGAGGATATAAAGAGGTTTCATTTGAGGAGGGGATAAAAAAGGGGAGATCAATTTGGGGAATAATATATTTTCTCAAAGGCAACACTGAAAAGTGGTGACCCTTCCACCAACAAAGTATAAAGGAGAATTCATTCCAAGCATTTAAGGGGACTTATCAATCATCACTCACCCATACTATTGGAAACTGCAATTGAAGCAATTATTGTATTGTCATTGATGTCAAACCTTAATTGGTAAGGCAGTTGCTATCTAAGAAAGTACTATATCTATTGATTGATGAGAAGGATTAGGGCAGGGGTGATAACAATAGAACCTAGAGAAAGGTTGAGTTATTTGATACTTCAATGTGTACTTAATTGTGGCACAATGATAAGATAATGTATTGTTTATCTAAGTAAGAAGCAAGACTGAACAAGTAGGCTTAACCGAGCAAAAGTGAAGAAATTCAGTTTAAGCCGAGTGATGTTAGTGTTGACCGAGAGCTAGTGTATGCCGAGTAATTCAGTGTTGACCGAACATCAGTTTATTGCCGAGTGACAACATTAGCCGAGTGAGACAGTTTGAAGAGATGACCGGGCTACGCAATGATGATCGAGAAGTTGAACACAGTATTGACCGAGCGTCAGTAATTTACATTTGAGGAAGAATTCAGATTCCTAGCTGACTTAGTTGAATTCTTGGATTATGTAAATCATGTTGACTTTATTAATTAAGTGTATGGAGAATTTAATGCACGGTAAATTGTTTTATTTTGGATTCAATGAGGAGATTGAAGATGTTTCTAGAAGGATGGATGAAGAACTTGAATGTTGGAAGGATTAGATGAATCCGACCTAAACCTAAGATCTACGGAGGAGATTAAGCGGCAAAAGATGGATCTACCTATTGAAGAAGTATAAAGGAAAACCTAAGTATGAGGTTAAACAGGTATGCTGAAGTTGTTGATGTTATTGACTGATAAGTTTAAGCAGAAAGGCTGAAGGTGAAGAAGCTGATCAGAGTTGTGATTGCTTGAAGCGAATTCCGAGCAGATCAGTGATGGGGATGGAAATGGAACTCAGTCAGTAAGCCAGCATATATGTGCGAATTGGATCTGTTATTTGCAAAGTGAGTTGTATGTTTTTCAGATCAGATACTACTGCTACTTTCTAACCATTGTATTAGTCTAAATCCTTTAATCAAGGTTGACCTAATAGTCATTGTTTAAATCCTTTAATCAAGGTTGCATTCTGATGGAATGTACTTAAGTCCTCTAACAAGGCTCACTCCTAATAGGGTGATTGAAATCCTTTAACAGGGTGACACCTAGCAGTGTGTTTGTAAACCTTTAACAGGGTTGGCTTTTCACAGAGCTCACTTCAGAAGAGTGAATATATCAGTAACATGTTACAAAGTGGTATTTCCCAAATTGGGTTTCCACTATAAATCCTGGTGTCATACTTGTGTGAATGTTTTGGTGTGAACATTTCTATGTTTTACAAGTTAAATACTGTTGGATAGTGGATTGCATGTTATATGTTTCGGTCATACATTCTTTAATGACCGAGTAATGTTGGTGATTAAATCTGAGATTGTTGAAGTGTTTAAAAGTTGAATTGATACATCTAGACCTGAGAACATCTGATTCACCCCCCCTCTCTGTTGTTCTAAATCATATTAACAATTGGTATCAGAGCTGTTGGTGCTTACAGAGAATAAGTTTAAAGGTACTTGAAGCAAATGATCAAGATGTATAAAAAGGAGGTACCGAAGTTGAGTAAGGAGAACTTCCCTGCATGGCAGAGTCTGATGAAACTGCATCTAGCTGGTATTGGTGACTCGGCGAAATATTATGTTGAACATGACTATGTTGCACTTGTTGCACCTTTGACTGCCGAGGAGATGAGAGCTAAACAAGAACACAACCAAGCAATGTTGGAAATTGCATCTGCCTTAAGCTATCCTAAATTTGAAGACATTAAAGATTGCACAAATGCAAAGCAAATGTGGGACACTCTTGCAAATATCTATGGTGGTGATACAAATGTACTAAGGGCAAAAGTTGAAAGCTTGAGAGGTAAGTTTGATGAAATGAAAATGCAAGAAGGTGAAAATATTGCTCAATATTGTGGTAGAATCAAGGAGGTAGTAAATGCTATTAGAGGAGCTAATGGAAATATTGATGATGAGACTATTATTGGAAAAGTATTGAGAACTTCGCTTCCTATTTATGCCATCACAATTTCAGCAATTCAAGAATCTAGATGTAACCCTGGTAATGTTCTAACTCTGGAAAGTCTTGTTGGTAAGCTTACTGCTTTTGAGCTTTCTAACTATGATAACTACACTGTTGCTAATGTTGAATTTGCATTCAAGTCACAAATGGTTTTGCATGAGTCTAAGAGGGAAAAAGAAAAATGTATCAGTGATAGTGACACTTCTGATGAGGAACTAGAGGATCTTGAAGCTCTTATGGCTAGAAGATTGAAAAGAGGAAAAGACAAATATAAAGGTAAACTTCCTATCATATGTTTTTCATGTAACAAAGTTGGCCATATAGCTGCAAGATGTCTTGACAAGAATGACAAGGATGAGGAAAGAGAAAGCAAGTACAAGGATAAGAGAGAAAACAAAGTTTATCGAAGGTACAGGGACTACAAGGATAAAGGTAAGAAATCTTGTTATATTGTAGAAGAAGAAATTGTCACTGATAATGATGATTTTGAAATTGAAGTAATTTATGTTGTTATGAAAGATGATTCTGATGAAGATGAGAAAACTGCACTTGTTTCTGACGTGAGCAAAGGTGATAAATGGATTATTGATAGTGGTTGCTCACATCACATGATTGGTGACAAAAGTAAATTTGAAACCCTAGATCATTACAAAGGTAGAAGTGTTAAGTTTGGTAATGATGTACCATGTCCTGTAAAGGGTAAATGATTAATTAAGCTAATTGATAAGATCACTTGTGAAAATGCTTATTGGGTTGAAGGTCTTAACTATAATTTGCTAAGTGTTGCACAACTTAATAGCACTAGTTACCGAGTGGAGTTTCATCACAGAAAGGCTAAAATATTTGATGCCACTGGTGAACTAATTGGAAGTGGAGAACATACAAGAGGTAATTTGTTCTATCTAGATTTATCTGAAGAGACATGCTTGATTGCACAATTTGATGATGTATGGTTATGGCATAAGAGGCTATGTCATGTTAACTTTGACAATCTGGTAAATATTAGTAAAAAGAAGAAAGTTAGAGGTTTGTCGAGATTGAAGAAACCTGATAATGTGATGTGCAAACAATGTCAGTTGGGTAAAATGACAAAGTCTAGTTTCAAGAGCAAGACTTTTACTTCTGAAAATATTTTGGATCTGGTTCATACTGACCTTTGTGGACCTATGGGTGTACAAAGCTATTGTGGTGCTAAATACTTTATTCTGTTTGTTGATGATTACACTAGGATGATGACTGTAATGTTTTTAAAAGAAAAATTTGATGCATTTCAGTTGTTTAAGTGGTATTTGGCTAAGGTTGAAAAAGAAACAGGTAGAAACCTAAAATGTCTGAGATTTGATCGAGGTGGAGAGTTTATATCAAATGAGTTCAATCTGTTCTGCAATGAGAGAGGAATCAAGAGATAGATGTCTGCACCTAGAACACCTCCACATGATGGTATAGCTGAGAGAAGAAACAAATCTATCATGGATTGTGCAAGGACACTAATGATTGAGAAAAATGTTGCACAAAAGTACTGGAAAGAAGTTGTAAGTACAACCGTTTATACCTTAAACCGAGTAAAAATAAAAAAAGGTACAAATGTTACACCTTATGAATTATGACATGGTTATGCACCTAATGTACAGTACTTTAGAATCTTTGGGAGCAAATGCTATATATTGAAAGATAATAGGAATGGAAAGTTTGATGCAAAAAGTGATGAGGGCATATTCCTAGGTTATTCCACAAAGAGTAAAGCTTACAAGTGTTTGAACACTAACACTAACAAAATTGTGGAAAGTGTAAATGTGAAAGTTGACGAATATGTAGAGAAAAATGAACAGGAAAGCAAAAGAGAACCTGAAGATTATAGATCTTTTGTCTATATAGAAGAAAGAGAGGCGAATAACACACTTACACCTGATGCAGAGTCTCGGGTAAGCAATGCCGAGCATCGGGAAGATACTGCCGAGCATCAGGAGGATGCTGCCGACCATCAGGAAGAGGCTGCTGAGCAATCAGAAGCTGAATTTGATAATCTTACTGATGAACCTGAAGAGCAAGGAGAAAAGAAATCTGAACCTACATTGGCACAGTATGTAAGAAGACATCATAAGCCTGAGCAAATCATTGGAGATAAAGAAATTGGAGTTTTGACCAGAAGTAAGTTGAAATATCTTACATGTTTATTGTGTGAATTTGAGCCTAAGACAACAAGGGAGGCATTAGAAAATGAAGACTGGATTCAAGCTATGAATGAAGAAATAGACCAAATAGAAAAGAATGATACCTAGACTCTGGTGCCTAGACCAGAAAACAAAAATGTCATTAGAACAAAATGGGTATTCAGAAACAAGCTTAATGAACATGGACAAATCACAAGGAACAAGGCAAGGCTGGTATGCAAGGGTTATGCACAAGAAGAAGGAATAGACTATGGGGAGACATTTGCCCTTGTAGCAAGATTAGGAGTGAAAACTCTACTTGCATATGCTGCGTACAAAGATTTCAAGGTATACCAAATGGATGTCAAGTTTGCATTTTTGAATGGTATATTAGAAGAAGTGTACATTGAACAACCTGAAGGATTTGTTGATCCAAACAAAAGACATGGTTTGCAAGCTGAACAAGGCGCTGTATGGATTGAAGCAAGCCCTCAGAGCATGGTATGAGAGGCTGCACAATTACTTAACACAAATTGGATTTTCAAGGACAAATGACAATAGCAATCTATACATGAAAGATGAAGAAGGTAAAGGGATTTTGTTAGCTAAAATCTTTGTAGATGATATCATATTTGTAGGACAAGATGCCCTGTGTAAGAAACTTTCAAATGAGATGAAAACTGAGTTTGAGATGTCTATGTTTGGTGAGATAAAATTCTTTGTTGGTTTGCAAGTCTATCAGATGGAAAAAGGTATTTTTATCACTCAATCTAAATATGTCGAAGAGATATTGAAAACCTTTGGTATGGAGGATTCAAGGCCAGTAAGTACTCCCATGGCTACTGGACAAAAGCTGTCTAAAAATGATGATACTGCTGAAGTAAACCAAACCCTGTATAGATCCATGATTGGAAAGCTGCAATATGTTGTTCACAGTAGACCAGATATAGGCCAAGCATTTGGGATTGTGGCAAGATTCTTTGCCAATCCTAAGGAAAGTCATATGATGGCTGTGAAGAGAATATTGAGATATCTGAGAGGGATAGAAGACTATGGACTGTATTCAAGAAGCATGAGAAATTTGAACTGAGAGTTGTTGATGTTAGTTTTGTACCACTACATAACATATAGCAATTGAATACTTGATACAGCGTACCAAACACTCAACCCTCTCTTGAAAAGTATATGAGGATACTCCAAGGTTCCTTACACCTGTGGATACTAACTCAGTTATAAAAATGTGATTTGCTGGTAATCACGTTGGTGGGCTTATGTTGTTCATTTGAAGATGTTTTAACTCTCACTATGATGATGATGAGAATTCTAGCTTTGCAACTCTTCAAATGATCTCTCAATTTATATCACTTCCAGTTTTGCTTTTCAAACTTTCGAACTTCAACTTCTCAACTTCAAATTTATGTCACTTCTAACTTTGCTTCTCCAAACTCTCACTACTAAACTACTCACTGCTTTACTACTACTCCTATGGAATGGAAAGATTGGCAAATGGACGGGGATCAACCTAATGAAAGCTTGCTAGCGGCGTTACCTCCATAGATGCAATGATTCAAAGGGAAACAAGACTAGATTACCACACAAAACTCCTCAACAAGCCGCCAAGATGCTAGTGGCCTAGTATAAAGATCCCTATCAAACATTTACCAACATCACCATACAACTAGCCATCTATCTCTACTCTTACTTCTAACACTTGCTTGAAAATGAAAATTTACTCTAACAACTCAATGAAATCTAACTTTAACTATTGGAAGTAGAAACCATGCAATAACACCAAGTGTTCTTAATCACCTTGCAAGACACAACAATGACAAGAGATGCAATTTTGGTATTATATTAGCAACAATTTTCTTCAACCTTTTACAAATGAGACCAAATGGCCTTATATAGAGGCTCAAAATTACAAGTGGCCAAGATTAAGAGGCAAAACCAACGATCCAGATTTAATCTCAGAAACCCTAATTAGGGTTACCACCCCATCGGCCAATGAAAAGACGCCACCTCATCAATGGGCCAATGAAAAAAAGGAAAAGTGGTAACCAATGAGAAGGCACCAAAAATGGTAGCCAATCAGAAACTGACACCTACCCTACCCAAGAAAAAAGGAGAAATTGCCACATGGGCTTACATCAAATGATCTTCTAATATAACTCTACCCTTTTCTTTCATTCTTTTAGCATAAGTGATGAACTTAGCTAACATGCTGTCAACTTCTTCCATAGGAGGGCAAGGTGAATGCCTCATCTTGAGCTCAGCTGTGATGACCATGTCTTTTGCTGCTTGTAGTATCCTCTCATTCTCTTTCTCATCATCTTTTGCAAATTGAACTAAGGCTCTGAGAGAGGCAAGAATGTCCAATCTTCTCTTCAAAGGGACAATCTTTCCCAAATCATCCAACCTCGATCCAAACTCTGTCTCATTGAAGTCTTCCTTTGTTATTCCTTCGAAATCTAGTGCAACTCTAGCATCATTCATTGTGTTCGAAATGAAAGCCTCGATGCCCGGACTGTGCTGTGCCATCTTGTCTTGTATTTCTTCTAGTGTTCCCAACCTGACTGTTAAGGCCATGAACCAAGACTCGACTGTTCTCCTTTCTCCTTCAGTTATTATCTTGGCCTTCACCAATGATCCTTCTGATATTCTTGTAACTACTTCCACCCTGGGAATGGTCGAGTCGCAAATTGGAAGGAAATCCTTCCACTTTGCCTCACGTTCTGAATCTATTCCTGATAGTTATAAATGTTCTGAAAGTAGTAGTGAAGGGAAGCAAGAACTTCCGTCCCTCCTGGATGATGTCATTGACCCACTCTCCGACCTCTAGTTCGATGTTGCTCTCATTAGCTTGGAGGAGAGTTGCCCTTGGCACTTTGTTGGATTGGTTGACTCCTTCCATCATAAATACTCTTCCAATATTCATTTTCTCTTTTCAACTTAGCATTCATAGCATTTGCTTTTGCTAACCTTTCAACTACTAAAGTTACGCTCTCTTGAAGCTCTTCACATTCTATCTCATCTGTTGCTGCTCCCAAGTCATGCTCTTGAAACTCATAGTCCTGAATTGAAATTTCTTCCATTGTCTTGTTGACTTTTGGTATGGCAATTTGAACTTTCCTATGACCATCATTTTTGATTACCCTTGCCACTGTTTCTGCTTGCTTCTGTCTAGCATCACCTTCTCCTTCCGCAAACCCTTGAATTTCCTCAACTGTCTGGATGGGTAGCTCCGGGATAATTGGCTGGAGCATCTTCAACATCCAAGCGGGCCCAGTGAAAACTCCAACTGCTGGATTTGGCTGAACTAGCCCTGCATACTCATCATTGGGTGCCTGATTTTCATCTTGTGTTGCTTCACCCTCAATGTCAACTTGTCTATCTTCTCCATCACTTGAGATTACCATATCTTCATATACTTGATTCTCTGAAAGAGGAGAGTATCCATCACTGCTGTCCTCACTACTTGACTCCGAACTTGAGCTCACTTCAACTGCTGCACCTTGTCCACTGGCATCGTGCTCTTGGCTTCTAGCCTCAAATATACTCTCTTGATGATACTTTGTTTTGCTTCTTTGCTGGAGGCCTTTGATTTTCCTTATCCTTCTCAACCTCTAAATTCCTTTTCCTGCCCTTACTAGCTTACTGTTGCTGCTGTGGTTGCTGCCGGCTACTGCCCTCACCCTGTTGACTAACCGATTTCATTTGAACCTCAACTGGCTTCATCTTTTCATAAGTAAGGCGTACCCTTGATCTTTGCAACTGCTCATACTTCTTGTTATACCACCACTCAGTGTGCAGTTCAACCGGCTTATTGATTGCCTCTAAGGATGGATCCTAGTGATCATTCCAGTTGACTGGATCTAACTCCGTTCCTTCTACTGTGTTGTAGCCTTCTCTTAGCACATCTTCATCTTCTTCCAGCTGGTCTGGGATCATAAGATTTTTCCATTTTATGGCTCTCATTAGGCTTAGTGATAATCTTGAGAAAGCTAGCTTCCTCACATAAAAGTCATCTTGTGCATTAGCCCAAAAATCTTCTATTGTAGGAACATGCCTGAATGGATCTCCTCGAGATGTCTTGATTAGACCATGAGGATCAAATCCTTGTCTTGCTCCATACCAAGCTAGGTGATATTGTTCCAACTCCTTTTCAGCAGATGCAAAGGCAACAAGATTGGGACAACTGTCATTGCCTATCACAAGTGAGAGGGTAACCCCTGCCTCACCTCTTCGTTTCATTATCTTATCGTATTGCTCGAGTTGCCTAGCCAACTCCATCAAAACCAATTTATCAGGCGGGTACCTTGGAAGCCTCTTGGGACAAGTTGTACATCCAGCCACTCTTATGTATGTGAACTGTGCAAATTGGATGAACCAACTCCCATATTTCTTAACTTTGGCTTTGGCTTCCGGAGAAAGTCTCCGAGCAGGAGTTCCTTGCAACATCCTTACTAATTTCATGGCAAAGACATCATAAAATATCTTGTAATCCTTGGTGTTGCGCAAATGAAGCTACGGATAGCACTCATACACCAAGTATTGCCCAGGCCCATGACCAACTTCTCCCCTAGCCTTAAGTCCCGGTTGTCTAAATAATCTTGCTATTAAGTAAAAAAGATATGACCCCATATAAAACTGCTTTTGAGACAACACTGTTCTAAGCTGTAACTCTAGATTTTCACTAATTATTGCAGCCCAATCAAATCTCTTCTTTCCACTTTCAATACCATCAATAAAATAGTACATCCAAATTTCGAATTGCATACCTTGTGCTGAGCCCATGATTCGGTTGAGGAGGACAATGAGGTTGCCATATTCTGATTTGAAGTCGGACTTGGCGAGCTTTGAGGTCTTGGTGACTCCTTTCTTTCTTTCATGTAACCAATTTTGTTTCAGCTGAGCAAAGTATGTGTCTTGGTTGTCATGGTAGAATCTAGTGGCTTGATCAATAGATAGTGCCTCTGTGCTATTCTGCTTAGGTATGTTGAATGTATCCTCAATCAACGAACCGCTGATGTTGGCCAAAACTTTCTCTCCTCTGTTCATCAAGATAGACTTGCGCTGGATGTTGAGTCTAGATGCACACTCCATGATCAATTCTGGACAAGGCAAGGTAGGAGGGAAGGCAGCTGCATGCACAACTCCGGACTTGTAGATTTTCTTTGCAATAGGAGATTGGCTGTCTCTCAACCTATCTCTTAATTGAATCATATCAAGGGTACTAATGTTGGTGTCTCCAACGTATTTCAATTTTGAGTGGAAGTTGGAATTGGGTATCATGACTTCTTTGTCTCCTATTTTAGCATTAGTTCTTTTGGGTTGCTTGCTTGCATTGGCATCCGCCATCCTAAACACTTATCACTCCCCGCCTTTTCTACAATGATGGTGAAACTACACTTATCACTCCAAACTTCCTCTTAAGGGGATGAAATACTACACTTATCACTCTCCGCCGTTACCTTAAGAGATGAGCTACACTTATCACTCCAATCTTCCTCCTAATGATGAAATGATGGAATACTACACTTATCACTCCCCGCCTTTGCCTTAAGATGGACTACACTTATCACTCCAATCTTCTCCCTAAGGGTGGGACTACCACTTATCACTCCCCGCCGTCTCCTATGAGATGGACTACACTTATCACTCAAATCTTCTTCCTAGTGATGATGATGAAGACTACACTTATCACTCCCCGCCGTTACCTATGAGATGGATTACACTTATCACTCCAATCTTCCTCCTGGGGGTGGGACTACCACTTATCACTCCCCGCTGTTACCTGTGAGATGGGCTACACTTATCACTCCAAACTTCTTCCTAATGATGATGAAATGATGGAATGCAAGCAAGAACTTGGGGAAAAAGCTAATCAAGACAATTGAGTAATCAACCTACTAACCAAACTTCTAACTCTACTTTTTGAAATTAATTTTCAACACTTAACAATAATACCAATGAGGTGAAAACAACTAAGAAGAAAATGATAAGATAGGCCACTCACCGGTTATGCAATTCTAAATTCTACCATGATGTATTTGCCCTCAACTTAAATCTGAATATGAAGCCTCAACTTCGAACTTGATGCCCTCCACCTTATCAAAATCTGAACCTCACACCACAACTTGAATCTTCTCTAATGCCAAGCAACACAAATCTTTCAAAATATGAACTTCTACTCTCCAATCAGAATTTCGAACATGATGGAATTTTGGAAATATATTGCAACTTAGATCTAGTCTTCACTTTGTCAAAGAAATCTGAGAATGAAATTCCAAATCTGAACTAAAACTTCCTCTTCAACACCTCCAAAAATCTGAAAATGATGTTCTCCAATCAACAAACCCTCCTCCTTCTTCTTGTACTTCAAATCTGGAGATGACTACTCAAGAGGAGGCCCTGAGCATGTCTCAAAATTTCTTGCAAGATCTTGAATTTTCGGATCTGAGAACATTGCCAATAAATTCCCCTTGAAAATTCGAATTTGGAGGATGGAATCATGGGAGATGAGGCCTTTGAATGTTTATAATTAGTCTTGGCCCTTCTTTCCCTTCAAAAATACTGTTATAGGGCCTTGGACAGCCCCTCAAACACCTTCAAATGCTGCCTTCTACGCTCAGGTTCGCTGTCCCTGTCAAGACGCCACCCTCAAACTCCAAATCGCTGCCCAAAAATGATTGATTCGCTGCCCAAAAATGACGAAAACCGCTGCCTTGGACCTCTGATTTTCGCTCTATATTAGCAGAGAGGAAATCGCATTTGAATTGTGTCCAAATGAGAGGGCAAGGGCTTGCTTTTATATCCACCGCTGGGCCTAATTCCAAGGCCGACCTAGACACACGTTTGGAAAAATAATCAATAAATTAATGCTAAAACAGGGCCGACTTTGGCAAATTGCCAATTAATTTCGAATTTTAAAAAAAAGTCTTTCAAGCAAGCTTCGAAATTTGAAAATTGCTGGGGCTGATTGTTAATAAACAATTAAGCTTCGATTTTTACAAAATACAATCTCCAAATTCAAATAAAATCCCTCCAATGCAATTTCGAAAATGCCAAAAATGAATTTAGGAAATTGAAATAAGGCAATGAAGTTTCCAGATTTGAATATTTATTTGTTCAAGATAGCCAATAAAACAAAAATCGAAATTTCTAGCCATCACCTCATTTGCAAAATGAATTTCAGTGCAATTGAATTGCTCAAAGCAAATTTAAAACCCAAGACATGAGGATTTCAAAAATGAATTCTCAGAATATCAATCCCCGATTAATCACCAAAATCAAAATCGAAGATTCATGGTGGAAATTGCAAATTGGCAAGAAAATTTTATCATCTCAATTGCCTTCAAAATTTCAAATTTTCAAGCATGAGCAATTGAGGAATTTTAACAAAGAATCTTAGATTTAGCAACTTGCCAACAAAAATCGAAATTTCACATCATTTTGCAAATTATCACGAACCACAAAATTCCATTGCCTTATAAAGAACTACGTCGATTTGCAAATGAATCAACATGAACAAATGAAATCCAAACCACGTTCAACACTTCATCAAAATTTTCGAAACCATAGCCGTATTGCAAATCTAAGCATCATTGCTCTCAGAATCCAAACAATCAAGACTAAGCCAGGCAAAAAATCCAAGCTCCAAAAATTCAGAATGGGGGTCTCCATGATATGGGGTGATGTTGTAAATCGTCACAACAAGAGTCTACACTGATGCAGATTGGGCAGGAAATGTTGATGACAGAAAAAATACTAGTGGTGGAGCTTTCTTTCTTGGACAAAGATTAGTTTCCTGGACAAGCAAGAAACAAAATTGCATTTCCCAATCTACAGCTGAAGCCGAGTATGTAGCAGCTGCAGTGAACTGTTCAAATCTGGTATGGATAAAACAATTGTTGAAAGGCATGAAAGAAGAGATTACTGAACCAGTTGTCATATACTGTGACAACACAAGTGCTATCAACATATCAAAGAATCCAGTGATGCACACAAAGACCAAACATATTGCTATCAAATATCATTACTTGAGGGAATTAGTACAAGATAAAGAGGTGAGAATGGAATATGTGAATACAAAGGAACAACTAGCAGACATATTCACAAAAGCTTTACCTAAGGATGCTCATGAATATCTTAGAGGTAAATTAGGGGTGTTTCCCCTAACTGAGGCTGTCTAGTCAAGCTAGGAGCACTGCATCAAATGTGCTGCACAAAGTATCTGACAAATTGATGCAGAAAAGGTCACACTTTAGGAGCGGCCTAGAGTTGTGAAAAGTACAACAAAGCTGATAAACAGTCATAAGCAAGATGACAGAGGGAGAAGTATTGTTACTGAACTGACAAGATGACATCTACATCTGAAAGATGCAAGTTCTAGATGCTGCTTTGGCATTATTGTCAAAGAGGGAGAGATTCAGAGATGAAAACACATAAAAGAGAAACACATTCAGAGAATCAGAGGAAAAGTGAGACATAAAAGATTCAGAGGGAGTAATTGTGTGGACGGTCAAGCAAGCAAGGCTAAGTGATTAAGAATCAGAATGAAGCTAAGGATATTACAAATATTTCTAATGCAATGACAGTTTTGGATCGGTTGGTGAATCATATGTTTTTCATATGGTGTTGCCATCAATGCCAAAGAGGGAGATTGTTGGAAACTGCAATTGAAGCAATTATTGTATTGTCATTAATGTCAAACCTTAACTGGTAAGACAATTGCTATCTAAGAAAGTACTATATCTATTGATTGATGAGAAGGATTAGGATAGGGGTGATAACAATAGAACCTAGAGAAAGGTTGAGTTATTTGATACTTCAACATGTACTTGATTATGTGGCACAATGATAAGATAATGTATTGTTTATTTAAGTAAGAAGCAAGACTGAACAAGTAGGCTTAATCAAGCAAAAGTGAAGAAATTCAGTTTAAGCCGAGTGATGTTAGTGTCGACCGAGAGCTAGTATATGCCGAGTAATTCAGTGTTGACCGAACATCAGTTTATTGCCAAGTGACAACATTAGCCGAGTGAGATAGTTTGAAGAGATGACCGGGCTACGCAGTGATGACCGAGAAGTTGAACACAGTATTAACCGAGCGTCAGTAATTTACATTTGAGGAAGAATTCAGATTCCTAGCCGACTTAGTTGAATTCTTGGATTATGTAAATCGTGTTGACTTTATTAATTAAGTGTATGGAGAATTTAATGCACGGTAAATTGTTTTATTATGAATTCAATGAGGAGATTGAAGATGTTTTGAGAAGGATGGATGAAGAACTTGAATGTTGGAAGGATTCGATGAATTCAACCTAAACCTAAGATCTATGGAGGAGATTAAGTGGCAAAAGATGGATCTACCTATTGAAGAGGTATAAAGGAAAACCTAAGTATGAGGTTAAACAGGTAAGCTGAAGTTGTTGATGTTATTGACTGATAAGTCTAAGCAGAAAGGTTGAAGGTGAAGAAGTTGATCAGAGTTGTGATTGCTTGAAGCGAATTCCGAGCAGATCAGTGATGGAGATGGAAATGGAACTCAGTCAGCAAGCCAACATATATGTGCGAATTGGATCTGTTATTTGCAAAGTGAGTTGTATGTTTTTCAGATCAGATACTACTGCTACTTTCTAACCATTGTATCAGTCTAAATCTTTTAATCAAGGTTGACCTAACAGTCATTGTTTAAATCCTTTAATCAAGGTTGCATTCTGATGGAATGTACTTAAGTCCTCTAACAAGGCTCACTCCTAACAGGGTGATTGAAATCCTTTAACAGGGTGACACTTAGCAGTGTGTTTGTAAACTTTTAACAGGGTTGGCTTTTCACAGAGCTCACTTCAGAAGAGTGAATATATCAGTAACATGTTACAAAGTGGTTTTTCCCAAATTGGGTTTCCACTATAAATCCTGGTGTCATACTTGTGTGAATGTTTTGGTGTGAACATTTTTATGTTTTACAAGTTAAATACTGTTGGATAGTGGACTGCATGTTATATGTTTCTGGCATACATTCTTTAATGACCGAGTAATGGTGGTGATTAAATTTGAGATTGTTGAAGTGTTTAAAAGTTGAATTGATACATCTGGACCTGAGAACAACTAATTCACCCCTCCTCTCTGTTGTTCTAAATCATATTAACACATAGCTCAAGGCATCAATCAAGGAAGATTGAACCAAGGAGCAGAACCACTTATTCAAAAGAGCAGTGATCAGCATCCCAAGAAGGAAGCAGTATTAAATCAGATGGGTCTAAATTGCAACAGCAGTCTGAAAATATATATAACCTGCAACAATTCTATATTCTACAAGTATAGTGGGCAAAATTTATGGTAATCCCATATGGGTGAAATTACATTCATCCTATTGCTACAAAAGGGAATTTTTTAAGATCAAATATCTCCTTTGATTCAGGCAGAAGGTAAAATATTAATATGCTTTCCAACAATCCAAAATATGCAAGCACAATGTTGGTTATTTTAAAGGGCATGTACATTTCGGCCACCAGCATGGGATGTCTTTTAAGTGCCTGAAAACCACAATTTTTAGTGTATTATCGGAAGGTACTTGACTTATGAAGCTCGAGAATAACATTTGATACATTTACTTTCATCCCAAGAAAAAACTTAGTGATGCTTCCAGCTGTATATTTTCAATGACTTCACAGCAGGTACAAGAAAGACTTGAAGAGTTGATTCCAAACAAAATTCATCTTTATGCAGCTATGCTTGTAATTTGAATTACCACAGCTCTGTTGACATTTTTTGGATTTTAGAATATAAACATGTAATGTCTGGGCCTTAAAGTAAATCAGATTTTTGTCCTTTTCAAATGCTTATTATGTGAAATAATGATAGTGGGGTCCACCATTCAAATCAGATCTGAAATGACTCAGATTTAGTTCACTGTTTACATGTTATCATTATTGTGACATTCTAATCAGAAAACAGCAATTAATAGATATACTCATGATGTTTCTCTTATTGCAAATAAAGACTGAATTACATTCAAATAGCTTGCAACTTTGGCGATTGCAACAGCATCAAGCTTTCATATACATACTCATAGAAACAACAAATTGAACCAATATAATGTGACTAAAAATTGCCATCAATGAAGCTCCAATGTGATCTATGAATTGAAATTGAGACCACTTTCCAGCCAAAAGGGTTTCCCAAAATCAAAGAGGTTTTGTCTTTTGATCTCCATGCTCGAACACAAGTGCTCAATCAATTTGCAGATTGGGTTTGTGTAAAGTGATATATGATCCTCCCTAAATGGACGTGTTTACCCTTTTAGATCCATCACAACAATAACATGTCAGCTGTAGTGTGAATATACATCTTCCATTCTGAACAATGATCAAGGGTTGAAAGATCCCACCTTTGAAGGTATGGTGCCAAAAAAGACCATTAAATGACATTACAACACATGCTGGGGAGCTGGGAAGAGACAAGATCAAAGTTTGAAAAATTGGAGTTTGAGAGTTGGAAATACCACAGATTTGGGGCATTGGGGTTGAGCAATGGGCATGCTGGTAAGGAGAGGTCTGAAAGTCCAACAAATACAAAGGAAAGAGTAGGGGAAGAATGGAAGGCAAGACATGCTTGTAATATCCTTTTTAGAAAATTTTGTATATATTATTATATCAAACCCCAAGCGCACACATATGATAATTTCTACTCAGTTTATAAATAAACAATTGTTTTTTATTGCTTTTGGATGGAATTGGTTCAGAAATTTCAGTTAATATTTTTGATTCTTTAGTAGATATTATATTAAGAATTCTGCATAGAGAACTCAGACTTATCTTCAGTCACGGTTAATAAGTTAATTTTAACTCTGGCCAATAAGTTAATTTTAAATTTGCAGCAAATTACAATTGATTGGAATGCCTTTGAAACATCTCCAAAATTGTACGCTAGTTATTGACAGCATTTCTAACTATCTACTACATGAAACTTCATGCAATCTGTGGGTAAGATTGCCTCAAATCTGAATCAGAGCTTTTGTCCTCTAATTTAGTAATCAAATTTAGAGGGATTCCATTCTCTAATTCCAAAGTTTAGGGGTTTAATCCTTAGGTCAGATTGAAACGCAGTTCTGTGCTCCAGAGGAGTAATACTCAGATAATAAAAGATGCATTTTATTCATTTATTCTTTCTCTTTGCTCGGTCTTCCTTACATACCATATTCCTTTAATGGACGTATCTTTTCGCATGCCCCTTGACCTTTATTAAAGCATAAACTTTAATTTTTAAGTTTAGTTTACTATTAATTTACCCTTGTTAAAAGAAATCATAGGGACTTTTAAAAGGAGGTATTACAGTACGCCTGTTCCAATGCTGCTTGTCCTCAATTGATCACAAGCTATGATGCTCTTGAAGTTAACAAGATCCCAAATCAACCTTGGAGATTTGTAAGTCCTATACATTGATCTCCTCGTGATGTGATTAGCTTTTGCTACGATACTTTCATATAGTTAGGAATTGTAAACTTGGCATCAAGTGTTGCTTCTTCAATTGTCCTGGTTAATGTTTGACTTTGTACTATAGTGATGTCCTTGAAGAGTTGTTTCTATACTATTGTCAACCAAGCTGCCAATGTAACCTTTAAATCTTAAGGTTGATACCATCATTTCCACTAGCTAAAGTATGGATGTCCTCACCTCCATCAAATTTAGAATTAATGCTGAACTCAAACAGAGATTCACTTTTCCTGCTACAATCATCCTTGCACTTCACAAATAGGTTTGTGAGATTATAATCATTGTCAAATCCATAGAATATGTTTCCTTTAATGCGATTGCTTCTCTAATTGTCTTGGTTAATGTTTGACTTTGTACTACAGTGATGTCCTTGAAGAGTTGTTACCATACTTATCTCAGCCAAGCTGCCAATATAGTCTTTTAATGTTATAAGGTTGATACATACCATCCTTTCTACTTGGTGAAGTATGGATTTCCTCACCTTCATCAAATTTAGAATTTATACTGAACTCAAACAGAGATTCACTTTCCTTGCTACTATCATTCTTGCACCTCGTGAATAGGCTTGTGAGATTAAATCATTGTCAAATCCATAAAATATGCTTGCTTCAATATGAATGCACTCCTCTTTTATTGCTTGTTTGGGACCAGCATTGGATTCAATAACTGAAAAATTTGGTTAATTGTTGGCCTCTGTATTACTGTTAAATTGTACAAAAAGTGCCAACTTGAATACTACAGTATAGGTTGCCATCTCAAGAGCAAGAAGAATCAACTTTCCCATATTAGTGGCTATCAAAGCTCGGTAATTTCGTTACCTGATCTGCCATTAGCACCTTTATCATCTTCCCAGTCAACAAAAAGTTTTGTTTGACCATTAGTACTGCCTTTGGAAGCCATTTTAGAGTAATCTGAATTAGAGTTTGATTCCTATTCATTTACTGGATCAGTTGAGTGATACAAATTTTGAATCTGGTCTCTTTTGACGACCCTAGGTTTGAACTTTTGTTCTTCTCTATGAATGAAAGTGGGATAGAGAAGTCTATCGTCAAATCCAACAAAAACATTTGTTTTGTGCTAATTTGATTTCTGGGAGCATTCGTATTATTTTGCTTCATGTGGAGTACCTGACCCAACATGTTTACCATTGTATCAATCTTCTTTTTAAACTTATCTGAAAGAACTATCCTCCAAGGAGCTTTACTGTATCTTCAATTATTTTGTGACTTGTATGGAATGGAAAGATCTTCTGTAATCTCTTATTTAAGGAGCATTTTCTCTCCTTTGCCTAATATTGATTATCATTTCATAGTATCAGGTAGAGGTGATTTTTTGATAATAAAAATTATGGATTTTTGCTTGGAAAATTCATAGAAATTTCTATTAGTTTTTTAATCAGTTTTTTTAAAACAAAAATTGTGGGGTTTTTATGATCTTTTTTTTTTTTTTTACAAATTGAGGGTTTTTTGGATGATTTTAAAAAAAATCATGGTTTTTTCCTGAAAATTTCAGAAGGTTTTTGATTGGTTCTTTTTTTAAAAAGCCGTGGGATTGTTTCACTGTTAAAATTGTGTGGTTTTTTGTGGATTTGTATTAGAACAGCAGGAAATTGTGGTGAGGGTTTTCTCTGAATCATGCGTTTTTGAGGGTTTTTCTGAAAAAATGTACTGGTCTTCTCCTGCACATCACGTGCCTGTTTTTGGTCGTTTTTCCTTTTTGCAACTGAAGGGTTTCTGGCAAGTTCGCATGGTTTTGTGGAATTGTGGTGAAGTTTCCTTTTTCTTCTTTTGCATCTTGACCTGTCTTTTTCTGGTGTGTGTTTTCTTTGTTGATGCCACATGAAGGGGTTTGGCCTGGTTCTTCTGCCACAACCATCATTTTTTCTTTGCCGGCGAGGTATCTGCTGTGTTTCAGCTCGTGCTGCGACTGGGGCATCTGTTCACTGGGGTTTTTTTTATGCAGATGGATGCTTCTGTTCCGAGTTTTGCAAAGCTCATGCCTAGGGTTCTAGGGTTTTTTGTGACGGCTCAGCTTCTTTGCCTGCGTGAAGGTCTTTATCAGGGATTTAAAAAAAAAATGTTGTCATTTTATCTGCCATGTTTTTGACTGATTTTTGACACAACGAGGGCTTTCAGCTTGCCTAGGCTTTCAGACCCAGGGTTCTGAATTTTTATCAAATTTTCCCGACAATTCTTGGATAAAATTGTGGGTGTTTTAGTCACTATAATTTTTTGATGATTTTTTATCTATAAAAATTGAAGGTATTTGAGAAGCTGAATTGAATCTCGTTTTCCATGTCTCCGGATAGCAGGGGGGATGGCTTCATTACCCAACATTTTTGGAAGACAGCCATAGGTTCAATGGCAAGAATTATAATACTTGGAAACAGTGCATGCTCACCATTTTCAAGTCTCAGGATCTTGCATTAGCTGCAAAGAGTTCATCTATTGTACTTTTTGGCACAAATTTGTAAAATTTAGGGACAAACTTGGTGTAGTGAGTAGAATGACCATTAAGGGAGGGTATTAAATTAATATTGTTATATTTAGCTTATAATGGTCATGTAAGTCATTTAGCTAGTTTTTGTAACTTTCTATTTTGTCTTTAGTTCTCAATCGTTTCCGTTATGGAAAGATCTTCAGTAACCTCTTATTTAAGGAGTATTTCTCTCCTTTGTTTAATATCTATTATCACTTCATCATTGTGTTAACTTATCTTTTACAAGTTGGCAAGATCTAGCTCTGATATCAATTATAATGTCCCCTTGTGTTTTTTAATTATTTTTTAAAATAATAAATGTAAATATAATATCAACTTCAGAAACTGTAGTTTTACCAATGTATTTTAACTTAAATATAAATTTTGAAATATATTTTGGAAAAGAGGGAACTTGTCCTTTGTATCTGATGTTAATTATCCCAAATGTGCAGTGATCTGTCTTCACTAAAATGTCTCTGAACTGTCTCCAAATCTGCCTAAATCAGTGTTTTTCGTCCACTAATTCAGTGGTGGAGATTAGGGGATTTTTTTCCCTCTAATCTCAGATCTTGAGGGGTTTTGTCCTCAGGTTGCTGAACCACAGTCACGGTCCACAACAAGTAATAATTAGATATATAAAATGTATTCCTTTCATCTATTCTTCCTTATCCTTGGTTGGTTTTCCTTACATATCTTTTTCCGGCAACTGTGCCCCAAAGTTCAAACTGATAAAATCATGATTTTGAATGATTTCAACATTTTTTGGGAAACCCTAATCCTAACCTCGGTTGTTTTGCAATTTTTGCATCCTTTTTATTCACGAGAATGTTTTTAGCTACTAGGGTACCCACACTATCAATGTTTGGGTGTTTTTGATTTTAACGTTTATGTTTTGCCATGTATGACATTGTTGATGAAATTATATATATCCTTTCAGGACAAAACTGGTGGAAAAGTAATTTATCACAATCATAATATCATCACCTTGTACAGAGGAAGAAATTACAAACCCAAAGAAAGACCGATTATTCCACTAATGCTATGGAAACCACACACACCTGTATATCCAAGGCTCATCAAGACCACCGTTCATGGGTTCACAGTTGCAGAAACAAAAGCGATGAGAAAGAGAGGCCTTAACACACCAGCTTTGACAAAATTGAGTGAGTATTGACATGTCTTGTTGTGCATGCTTCTAATTTTCACTCTCTCCATTATAGGTTCTATATTCTGCTTCTCCATTTGGATCTTTATGCATCATGTTTCTGTTCTGTATTTTAATACAGAGAAGAATGGTGTCTATTGTGGACTTGTGCATAATGTACGGGAGGCCTTCAAGAAAAACGACCTTGTAAGGATAGATTGTAAGGGTCTACCAAAAAGTGACTACAGGAAGATAGGTGCTAAGCTCAGGGTATGTCATATTACAGAAGTCACTGGTAAATTATAAAAGCATGAATATATTCCATACTCAGGTATTTCCGAAAATTTACTTGGCTTTTTAAATCTCTTTACCTTTCTAATCTACAGGATCTGGTGCCATGTGTTCTTGTTACATTTGAAAAAGAGCAAATTGTAATCTGGAGTGGGAAAAATGCTGCTTTGCTGAAGACATTGTATTTGCAAGGCTCCAAAATTGTTCCCCTTGACAGAACAAAGACGCTGATGATTGTGAAGGAATCTCCTTTAGTGCCATTGGAATATTTTTCTAACCTCAAAGATTGTACAATGTCTGCCATGGAAGATAAGATGCAGGGGAAATTTTTATCGTCTCCTCAAGTATATGGAGACAGTGTAGTAGCAGTATAAGTTTTTGGCTGTGTTTACATGTGATATTTTGTCTAACTTGTATACAATAGTTTTTTGTCTTGCAGAAAAATGCCACAGGCTTTTACACGGCGTCTGTTGGGGCAAGACAATACTTTGAAAAGGTTTTCCACATATATTTAAAGAGTATGCCCAACATATGAGTTTCTTGTGCTGTGTCATTGTTCCTAGGTATTACATTGCTGATTTACCAGATTTGTTTTAGTTTGTTTAGAATTGCTAGAAAGAGAATGGTATCGCATTTACTGACTCTATGTTACTGGTGCTCTTCAATGATCTGTCCGACTTTCATAATGGCTTCCCCTAGAAGATTACATGAGCAAAATCTAGAAACATCCAATTCCATATTTCATGTTCTTAGGATGCTTCATGCAGTATGAGTCTGTAGTTTGTTGTCTGTTCATTGGTGTTTCATCGAACACATTTTACCTTGTAATTGTGAACATCTTTTTGCATGTATTCCCATTTACTAGGTATACCATATACATATTCTGGCATACCTGAGAGGACTTTTGTTAGCCTCTTATACCCCAGTTCCCAGATATCGTGATTTGCAGAGAATTTTTTTTTATTACAGCTGAATGGTTTCCTAACCATCTTCATGATGCATGCGCATGTTTGACTGTAAAACCTATGGTAGCCTTCTGTTCATGAGGGGTGCAGGGAACATGTTCTTTGGGAACAGTGTAATATAAATAATGTATATAACAATAAACCTATCAACAAATTAGTTTTATAATTTATTTATGATAACTATTAATCTATTTTTTAACATAAAAGAGATTTTCTGGTGTTGCCTTTTAAGATTCTATTCGGTTTTTATTCTTCAGTTTTCAGCTTTAACATTGTTGCTTGTTTAAATATTATGTGTAAGTTTAAGTTGGTGGATAAAAACAATTGTGTATTTGCATTATGCTATTAGAAAACACGTGCCTTTGTTTAATTTATCACTGAGTACATCAATCAATTGAAAGAGTGGGCTGTTCGGGACACTTCTGTCTGACAATGTGTCTATTTACCTTCACTCAGCAGAAGCCTGGTGTGCCCGTTGTGAGCCAAGCATTTTTACCAGTTAAGCCAATTCTGTTTATATATTTTAAGATAGAATGACAAAATTATGGCATCTTTTCATATATCATTAAACAAATTTTGACTGGCATTGTCTGTCTAATAAAAATAAAGTTCAATGTGCAGTTAACAATACATAGATTTAAAAAAATAAAAATAAAAATTGTTTGGTTAGTTGGAAACTTTTAGGCCAGTCCACACTGGTGGAGGTCACAAATGGGGACCTCCTTTCTTCAGCTATAATTCAAACATTCAATCTAGAAATCAGCATATTTAGCTTATTTAACCTTAGATGTCACTTTTGAGGATTTAAATATGGATCTTCACAATGAGAATATAATGATTCAACCAATTAAGCTCATCCCTGTCAACAAATTTTTTTTTTGAATGGCATTGTAATGAAATTATTCTATTTACTTTTTTCCATATAATGATTTAAGCAGAAAAAACAAGAAATATATTTTTTCTTCTTATTATGCTTTAGTATCCTTTATTTAACAGAAGCTGCCACGTTTGTTGAGTTGTTTGGTCTTCACTCATTCCTCTTATCTGTCATTGTTCTTTTAATCTGATGTATGTTGCTACCTTTTTTTGACAGTTTCAGTGAAACAAAAATTAAAGTGCAACAAATAGCAGGGGTCGTAGACTTGTTTAACAGCAAGGGAATGTATGTTATTTGCTTCTGTTTAATATAAAATTCTACACACTTCACTTATTAAATAAAGTAACAACATCGTCATGTTATTATCCAGCATTTTTGCCTACCATTTTTTGTTCTTCTGTAAAATGTTAAAAAACAAGGAAAACATAATTGGCATGCGTCATATCTATCCCGAAATTTGAAGACAATATAAGGTCAAAGCAAAATCCGGTTTATATCCCAACCAACTAGCTCCCAGCCAACTAAAAGATCCTTTTGAAGGAATTTGAGAAATTAGACTAAGATAGCATTCAGTTTAAGCCGAACTAGGACCCATATACATGGTAAGCTTTGTTGAGGGCCATACTCTGAAACTAGGAGAAAGATACAAACGCCACAAATTGCTAATGAATCCATCCTCTAGTTTGCATACGAGCCAATGTGGCACAAATTATAGCAGTCATCAGTTCTGCTAGTAGAAATAAGAGTAGGTTTTTAGCCAAGGCTATTCAATGATATATATATATATATCGATATATATATACTGAGAATCACTACTTGTGCATCATGTGCCCCCAACGTCTCATTTCGTCACCCAATTTTTGTGAAACACGATGATGGGTGGGTGAAGTCTTCATATGACAATCATGGACCTGCTTCACCTTGCGCAATATGATGATAAAAAGTGTAGTTAAAGAGGTGACGGTAACGAGGGTCCATGATGCTGTTTGCTGATTTGGTGATTCTCGGGTCAATATGTTTTTGCCTTAAAGATGTGAGATGTGAAAGACATCTTTGCTATAATTAGCATATATTTGATGTAAGAAAGGTAAGGTGCATGACTATGCGCTTGGATTTTCTGTAGCTTAAGATTCTTTTAGCATTTCAGTTATAAGCTCAATTTTTCTTTCACATGTTTATCGCAGAGTATAATCTATTCTAGTTTTAAATCTCGATTGGTGGTACTGGAATTCGTGACACCTTTTGAGGTAAATTTTTAACTGTGATCTTGTATCTTTGAATTCCCCACTCTACTGCCTAACTGTCTGCAATCTTGAGTTGCCATAATAGCCATGTAGATGCAAATGTCACTGAAATTGAGACTCAAACACAAACTAAAAATGATCTAAATTGTATGTCTTTCTACATCGATGTAATACGTGACATGAACAACAACAATGTAAAGGTTGTGGAATATATATATATATATATATATTTAATGTACATTGGGAGCACACACAAATAAATGCACGTAGCACACATTTTTTTGTTTAGTGATATGCTACGTGCACACAAGTATTAATAGATACTGGTGAATAATGCATTGGGAACCCACGCTTATATTAATATGCATGAGATAACCTTTTAAAGGGTACTTGGAGATGGGTGCCGTTGGGAATCCATGGGCTTACCATCTTATCCCTGTACGCGCATACACATGAATATCCGACTTAAAAATTTGTTGTTCAATGTCATTTATGAAGAACACTATGGAGATGGGTGCCTTTGTAGAGTCTTCATAAGCCATACGCACACTACCTTGTCCCTATAACGTGCACAGATTACTCTTTTTTAAATTTCCTTTTCGTTTTTGGATACAAGGTGCACAAATATTAATAGATACCAATGACATACACGCTTTTACACGATGTGTGTCTGTGTGTGTGCATGTGCATTGCACAAATGTTATTGATAAGACATCAAATAATCTTTTAAAGGGCACTTTAGAAGACATCAAATAATGTTATTGATAAGACATCAAATAATCTTTTAAAGGGCGCCTTTGTAGAGGTTTATAATCAATGGGCACGCCACCTTGTTTGCCTCCTTTGGCCTAATATTTACTTGGATCATGGCTAGGATAAACATCACCATGTGACCTTGAACATGCCAAACTTGTACTAACCAAGATGTGTTTCATGAACACAAGAGAGGCGTCATCTTCAATACATAACACCTGCGTTAGGTCCTCATTTGTTATTGCCTTCATCACTGTCTACCTCACACAACACCAATCTAAAATTCCACCCGCACAAAGAGAAAACACAATACCAATCCCACTTCCCTATTCGGGTAAAAAGAGGTTAATCAATACTCCAATTTTCGCGATCACTAACATGTTGGAATTAGTCACTCATGAGTGGTGTAGTGCATAAATCACTTCAAGAAAGGTAAACATAACTTCACATTCTTAGAAATTATTATTAATATTAAATAAGTACCTTTGCGCTTATTCAATCACTTGCCCCTTCATAAAATCACTTATCATTTATGAAAGTGATCGGTAACTGTGCTTAGTTGTGTATTGGCATGAAGATGATAAGCAAGTAATTCATTTGGTTGCTATTTAGTTGCTTTAGATCTCACCTTAACAATGGAGGAGCTTTGTACAATAAAATAGTTAAATAGACGATCTACGACATGATTGCTATTTTTGTAACAATTTCATTATCCTTAAAGCTCTTTCCTCACTTTTGATTCCATTATTAATGTTATAAAGGCAATGAATTCCTTCCATTCTAGATTATCACAAACCACATACTCAGCTCAAACTTTCTAAGAGCACAACTTTTTGTTTCATTGTTAGATTGTTTTTTCATGTAGGATCCACCCTCTATGTCCTTGGCAATTTCGAGAATTAATATTATACTAGTTGGATTGGTGTTTCTTCTAGTTGCACAATCAAACAAGTATAGTTTTTTTATTGAGGTTAAGACCAAATACTAAATCTTTTTCTTATTTCTCGATTACCCCATCAACAAGAAGAGGGGAGGTTTAATCAATGTGAATTTAATAAATATTTATTTCAAAATAAGTGAATCAATTTTTGGAAGAAAATTTCTTTGAGATTGAATTATCTAGAGATAGGGTAGAATGAAAATTAGTCAAACAATAGGAGGTTATCAAGGGATGAAGTGCCAAGAAGTTGAAGGAGAAAGGACCCAAGGAACCATGAAAATAAAGGAAAAAAAAGAGAGTAAAGGAGAATCTTTAAGAAATATTGACAAATGTAAGGAACCTACTTAAAAGTGGAACAAAATTAGATAAATCATACTAAATTGCCTATTTTTGAAAAATATACCAAATACGCAATATAACATATATCTGTTCTAGATTCTACTTTGAGGATGAATTGAATAAGATATAATCAAAAGAGGTTGTATGACATTTTTGGGACACCTAAGGTATGAAACATTTAAATGAGGATGAAATAATTTGTCTTACACAAGGAATAGATTGATTTGAAAGATGAAATCATGTACAATTTTCATCTCTATAGGCCACCTTAGAAAGTTTGGACAAGATGCTAGAGATGATAGAAAATAAAGGTGAAATTATAAGGGAATTTGACCAAAGATTTGAGGAATGGTTAGGAAAGGTGATTTACTAAGAAGCAAAAAAAAATGATTGGTTTATCTCTAGGATATTGCCACTGGTTAGAGCAACATTGGATGGGAGAATTTTGAACTCATACAAAATCAATGGAATAGATCTCTAGAATTAAAGTGCATCAATGGAGAGATTATAAAATGGAAAAGTTGGGAATGTAGAGGTAAAAAAATTGAAGTTGGAATTAGAGTAGTTAAAGGAATAAATACTTGCAAAAGGAGAGTAAGAGGAAGGTATCACCAACTTGCACAAAAGATATGGTATAATTGTTGTTTTGATGAAGGCCATCTATATAGTGAGTGCTTTGTAATAGAAGGAAAGAAACAAAAGGTTGCATTACGAGTGGAGAATACAAAACCACCTAAAAGACTTAGAAGTGTGTACTACGACATTTGTAGTGACTAAGATGAGTATGGGACAAATGGTTGATCATCATTAATGTTCTATATAAGAGAGTAAATCAAGTCCTAGTACAACCATAGATGCAAAAAGATGCACCATTCATAAGTGGATGACAAGGGATTTTTTTTTGTTTGGCAAAAAGACACTTCATGTCTAGGATTATCCTTATCAACAACAATGATATGGAACCAACCAAATAATAATTAATAAAATAGATGTGGTACCGTAGATCCAAGATGAGAGGCTTTTCATAAGTCATCATGATTACTCACAAGGTGGATTGACAAGATATCACAATGATAACAAAGGAGGATGCAAGAGAGGAAGATGTTGAGGATAGAGAGGAATAGAAGAAATTCCCTATTTTAAATGTGATGAAATAGGTTAATATGCAAATGAATATAGGGAAGAAATGAAGAAACCTTGTAGGTTTGGTGGAGATTTTGAACGTGATCCCTTTAGTTTCTCTAGAATAGATCAATAGTATAAAAAATGGGCAAGTATCAACAAAAAATTAAGAATTTTTATTACCAAATGTAGCAAGGGGACCAAGGCTATAATGCAAATTCCAAAGAACATTCAACCCATGGCTAGAAGATGTCAAAAGATAGAGAAGAGATGAGACAAACCTCCCTTACAAACAAGGAACAATTAGGAAAAGATATATCATGAGAGAAAAGAGACAAGTAGGAGAAAAGTAGTTGAAGAATACAAAAAGGATAAAGTAAATATAGTCACGTAGGAAGGGAATGATACTATAATGACTAAGTTAATTCAAGAGGTTTCAAAATAAGAACAAGATAGTTTTGCATCAAAAGAGAACCGTGATCTAAATATAAATAAGGTCAAGAAGATCATTAGGGAGGAATAGAAAAATGAAGAGCACCATAGAGCCTACTTCTCTAAAAGGGAAGTGTAGTAATTGAAGGAATTGGCCAAATTTGTAGAAAAAATATTAGAGAAGAATTTATTTATTTATTATTGGAGTAAGCATAGATAAGATAATAGAAGAGGACAAGTAAAATTTTTGACAATTTTTTTGAGGGATTGGAAAGAACACCCTATCATGGTCATTGTCAAAGTTCACCAAAAACGATTGAAAAATGCATTAATGGATCTAGGGTAGATGTTAGTGTAACGCCCAAAAGAACTTGGGAGGGAAATGCAATATGAAACCCTCTTTGATATTATGTTGGTTGATGAAATGTCAACAAATCACTATTAGTATATGAAGAAATGTGGAAATACACCTTTTGGGCATAAAGATAAAAATAGATTTAGGGTGAGTGATATTAAGGAATCCTCTAATGCATACAACATTTTTCTCATTCGGGAGTGGTTTTTGAATTGTAATGAGATTTTTGTTTCAAAAAAGAAGAGCTCCTCTTTTATAACCTCACCATACAAAATTTGAATAAATATTATCCACCACCCATCAATTTTGTTGGAAAATGAATGAATGAATGATAAATTTAATAAATTGCCTATTTTCTTTAAGGTCTAAATATTGATGAATAGATAAGATACAATACTTGGAAATAATGATTCTTTAACCAAACTTATTTTGTGCTTCTTGTAAATTTCCTTTATATTTTACACAAAGGTCTCAATGAAAAGTTATATTTTATTTATTTTGAGAACCAAGAACCTTGTTTTTTTAATTTAGATCTCATTCTCTTATACCTCACCATGCTTCCATGATAATCATGGTACATAAAATAAATCATGGTCACTTTAAAGTCTAAGCATTGATAAACAAATAAAATATAGTGCCATGAAAATAATTCCTTGGTCAAATTCATCTTGTACTTTATGTAGGTTTTTTCCCTCTTGTATTTTACACAATGGAATCTCTTGATGGTTTCATGTACTATAAGAGCATTTTTATATCATTTGCATATCCTCATTTAATATTCTTAATATATATTTTATTTTTAAAATTTAAAATTTAAGTATAATTAGTATTTAATACAATACTAATGTAATTTAAATAATTATTTTTGATTAAATTTAGAAGCATAACAAGGGTGCTGACTTTGACACAACCACAATCCAGAGGCGTCAATAGAGATCAACAACACACTAACAATAAAGGTGTTGGCAATTACAAAATATAAACAAGAAATTAGGAAAGGCTAGTAGAGCACCTCAAGAGTGGGTAGACAACTGACCCACAACATGGGGAGAAGAATGTGAGGTTAAAGAATGATTTTCCCTATGCCATCAGATAATTGTCTAGATGATGTGATCATTTGGATCCCCACCAAAGGGAGAGCAACTAGTGAAACTCTATTTGAAAAATTGTTCGCACTAGGGGTAAACTGTTGAGAAAGTTGTATATCATCAACCGATGATTGGAGCAGATAAGGAGCAACATACGAAGAAGGGTCAACAAAGAAAGAGGGGGGCACACTAGTAGGAGTAGGAGGAGTAGTATCCACAAGGACTAATGAAGTCAAGTTTGTAGCAGGAGCATCACTGAGATTTGTAGTAGGAGATTCATCCTCACTGTCAACTTGCAATGTGTCATCAAAGGAAGAATCAAAAGCTAGGATAGTTAAATGTTCATCATTAGCATCTTTCCACCAAGTGGCAATGACTTTACACCACAAGACAATACAATCAGTTGCCAAGTGATCAATAGAGAAGCACCAACCATATCGAAATGAGATGCCCTCATAATCCACTGCTTGAGTCCATGACCTATCCCCCACCATGAGAACCACATCTCTAGGGAGAGGTGTGGAGATATCAATGTTAACCAAAATGTGTGTAAAGGTAGAGAGACCATTATCTCACATAGTCTTATCCACCTTTAAGAAATGTTAAATAGAGTTTCCAATGAACTCAAAACAAGAGTTCTCCCAAAAGTGAAGGGGAATATTGGGGAGACGAACCCACATTGGATGCATGTTAAGTGGTTCAGTAATAGGATTGAAGGAGATTGTCCAGGGTTTGGTTGAGAGAAAGTGAGTACCCTAAACCCACAAATTTTGATGCAGGAGCATCCTAGGGTAGTTGGCAATCCTATATGTTGGAGTGTTTCTATGTTACTCGGTTGCAGCTTTGATCTTGGGACTCGGTCATTGGAGAGCACGATTGACGTGCTTGTTCAGTTTTACTGGCGCTCGGTAGTTTGGCTTACCGACTGGAGTTCTTGGAGATTTAGTTGTTCGACTTGATGTATTTAATGTGGGTAGCTTATGTTGTATTCTCCTATGTGGATCTAGAGGCCGACATGGAGAATTAATTATTTGTAAGGCTATTTGAGAGCCGACTTGTATTGCATTTAATATTTGTTTGTTTAGGAGTTGACTTGGGCTTAGGAGTTAATTATTTCTTCCAATCGACTTGTGGTTGAAGAAATGTATTTAAGGAAGGTTTGGATAGTTGTTAGAGATAGGGGATTTGGGAAGGATAGTACTTGGATCCTGCGAGATCTTGCAGATCAAATTGTTTGTCTGATATTTGTAATAGCAGAGCTAGTGGTTTGCATACTTGGAGACAAGGAGATTGCTTGGTGACTTGCGAGCTCAAGTTTAGATCTTCCTTAGTGTTTCTACCAGTTGCTGATGTGTCACAGAGTTGGACTAGTTGAAAGATTGCAAAATTACTATTGTAATTGTTTGTATTTGGCTGTAACTCGGAAGGCCTTACAGTCGGGCATGTTGAATGAAAATTCTATTGGAGTATTCTCTTGTTGTGTTTTCATTGTATTGTTGTTGCTAGTGTAGGTTTGGACTATCCACTCTGGGATTCTCTGTTTTGCACTGCGTCAGGTGGTATCAGAGCTTGAAGTTCTTGAGTGTGTAGACAGATCGCCGAGTTGAGACAGTTTGCACCAGGACCTTGGGTTGGTGATTTGTTTCCTTGGGTTTACGAAGATCTTGAGGATGCCTCTGAGAAGATTGGACCCTATAGCGATTGCAAATCTCTCTGATGTTGTAGAATCAAAGATTTCTGAGAAGGTCAGATCGGATGTCGGATCTGAGATGGAATTGATGAAGAATGACATGATTGCTGAGATCATGAGGGCTATTGTTGGTATGCAGAGGAATCTTAGTACTGAAGATGGCTATAAGGAAGTTGCTGAAGACTTTGAAGTTGCTGGATCTAGTGGAGATGACAGAACCGATCAGAGGGATAGATCTAGTGAAGACAAAACTAGTCAGTTATAGAGATCTGGAGCTCGGTTAAGTACTAGTTACTGAATGGAAGTTTCTAACTTCTCTGGTACTTTGAGACCCAAGGACTTGAATGGATTGGATTGGTGAGTTAGAAGACTTCTTTGAGCTTGATGAAATTGAAGATCCTCTTAGAGTGAGGTTGGCACATACTAAGTTGAAAGGACATGTTGCTCTTTGGTGGAAAGAATTGCAGAGGGAAAGAGAAGATGAAGGTGAAATGAAGATCAATCGGTGGAGGTTGATGGTGGCTAAGTTGAAAGCTAAGTTTATACCGGCCGACTATGAACTTGAGTTGTTTAAGAAGTTGCAGAACTTGAAGCAGAAAGAGATTACTGTGGAAGACTATACTGAGGAGTTCTATAAGTTGACTATTCGGTCTGGACATAGAGAACTCAGTAAGGAAAAGGTAGCTCGGTATGTGAATGGTTTGAGATTCAATATTTGGGATGAGCTTGGCATGCTGAAGATTGATTCGGTTGAGGATGCTTATCAGTATGCCCTAAAGGCAGAAGATAAGTTGAATAGGAAACAACATGGTAATTCCTGAGGGAAGGAGAAACAAGATCACTCAGTGAAGGATAAACTGACTGCTGAAGATGAACCGAAACTTGCTGAACGAAGGAAGAGAACATGAAGAGGTGGATTTAAGGGTACTTGTTATAATTGTGGCGAAGAAGGACACCGATCATTTGAATGTTTGCATAAAAAGCTCGGTAATAGTAGGAATGCTGTGGTGAATGAGAACATACTAAATGAACTTGAGGCAGATTCAAAAAAATTGTTGGTTTGAAGAACATTTCTCGGTACTAAGGTGGAACCTTGTCAGAGGAGTAATTTGTTCAAAACTCGGTGCAAGTCAAGAGGTAAACTCTGTGATGTGATTGTAGATAGTGGTAGTACTGATAACCTTGTAGCTGAGGAGATGGTTCAGAAACTTGGTTTGAAGAGAGTGAGACATCCTTATCCTTATAGGATTGGTTGGTTGCAAGATGTTCATGCTTTGTAAGTGAGGGAGCAATGTCTTGTTAATTTTTAGATTGGCCAGTATAAGGATCAAGTGTTGTGTGATATTGTGGAGATGAGTAGTTGTCACATATTGCTCGGTAGACCTTGGCAGTATGATTGCAGGGTTGTGCATGATTGTGTCAAGAATGTGTTTACTGTTGAGAACAGTGGCAGGAAGTTTTCCCTAATGCCTTTGTTGGATACAACACTTGGTAGGAGGAACTTGAGCTTTGGGAGCTGAGTAGAGTTGAAGGATTCTGAAAGGGTTGGAGATCAGTGTGGAGAACATACCTGTGGATTGTCAAGGAAAGACTTGAAAAGGCAGAGAAAGAAGAAGTGGATTAATGTGCAAGTTGAAGACTTGGAGGACACATATGTGAAGAACTACTTTGGGGTTTATGTGTTGAATCTCGAAAGATGTTCTTCCAGCCATTAAGAACATCTTTTCGCACCTGGGGTGTCTGATGCATGAGCATCCTAGGGTAGTTGGCAATCCTGTATGTTGGAGTGTTTCTATATTACTCGGTTGCAACTTTGACTAAGGGACTCGATCATTGAAGAGCTTGGTTGCTGAAGGGAACTTGGTAAGCTTCTGGCACTCAGTAGAACTTGTGCTCAACGATGCTTGTAGTGCTCGGTCGACGTGCTTGCTCAGTGATGCCTAGCTTGCTCGATTGTTTTTACTGGCACTCAGTAATTTGGCTTACCGACTGGAGTTCTTGGAGATTTAGTTGGCCGACTTGATGTATTTAATGTGGATAACTTATGTTGTATTCTCCTATGTGGATCTAGAGGCCGACATGGAGAATTAATTATTTATAAGACTATTTGAGAGTTGACTTGTATTGCATTTAATATTTGTTTGTTTAGGAGCTGACTTGGGCTTAGGAGTTAATTATTTCTTCCAGCTGACTTGTGGTTTAAGAAATGTATTTAAGGAAGGTTTGGATAGTTGTTAGAGACAGGGGATTTGGGAAGGATAGTAATTGGATCCTATGAGATCTTGCAGATTAGATTGTTTGTCTGATATTTGTAATAGCAGAGCTATTGGTTTGCATGCTTGGAGACAAGGAGATTGCTTGGTGACTTGCGAGCTCAAGTTTAGATCTACCTTAGTGTTTCTACCAGTTGTTGATGTGTCAAAGAGTTGGACTAGCTAAAAGATTGCAGAATTACTGTTGTAATTATTTATATTTGGCCGTAACCTGGAAGGCCTTACAACCGGGCATGTTGAATGAAAATTCTATTGGAGTATTCTCTTGTTGTGTTTCTGCCATATTGTTGTTGCTAGTGTAGGTTTGGACTATCCACTTTGGGATTCTCCGCTTTGCACTACGTCATCTTTCTTAGCACCATATCTCATTCTTCAAAAGAGGTAAAAACAACAATAAAAAACCCCTTTGCACAAGGGAAAAACTTAATTTTACCAAAGGCTAAAGGTTCCCAAGAATCTGTCACCCAACAATGGAGATCCAAAAGAGAAGGCCATAAACTAGTGAATTTACAAACCAAACTACAACGTTGGTAGAAATCCACATTTTCCACCACATCCTAGCCACACAATACCATAGGGGATGTCTTGGCATAGGCAATAGGTCAAGATTTCTCTTTTGAAAGAGTAGATTTAGAAACACGAGCAAAACTCTGTCCGCCAACAAAAGAGAGAGGCTTTGGGGGGGGGGGGGGAACCCCTTCATTCATCGCCTTTGTAAACCTAGTATTAGGTTTTTGAGTGGGGTGCACAATGGACATCGTTCTAATAGAAATCCTACCAACAACCTTGTTAGGAACATCACCCCAACTAGATGTGGAGTAGTACCCAATACACCCAATGATCCCAACCCAAGAAACCTCAAGGTAGAGAGAACTGGGCTAGAAGTGACAATAATCATTTCCTCACATGACACACTCGGGATGACAACAAACTTAACAAGCACAACCTGGGAGACTCTAGCCATTGCCGTAGTAGCCCTCAGATCCAGTGCACAAGCAAGCTCTAAATCAAGGAACATGCGAGAGATGGATCCAGTGTAGGGTTTAAATCTCCATACGACTTCAAATTGAACCCCATTTTTTATTGTTCTATTTATTTTCTTTAGTTAATTTAAATAATTGTTATGTAATATATGTATAATTAAAAAAATAAATAAATATAATAGATAAAAAGATATTGTAATGATGATTATAATTTAAATATATGGTTGATATGACTTGATTTTTATTAAAATCAACAAGACAAGGGTGTTGACCCTTACACAACCACATGCCATAGGCATCAATAGAGATCAATGACCCACTAACAGTAAATAGCTTATTATTACAAGGAAAGGCCATAGACGAACCACTAATAGAAAGGCTATTAGCCCACCTCAAGAGTGGGTAGACAACTCATCCACAACATGGGAAGGAGAATGAGAGGCTAAATAACTTTTTTTCCTACGTCGTCAGACAACATTTTAGGCAATACTATCACTAAGATCCCCACCACAAGGGTGACCAAGTGGTGAATCTCTAATTGAAATACTGTTAGCACAAGGGGCAAAGTACTAAGAAAGCTATACATTGTCAGCCGAAGATTAGAGAATAGTGGGAGAAACATACAAAGAATGGTCCACATTGATAGAGGGGGCCACACCATGTTAGTAGGAGTAGGATCCATATAGAATGTAGAGGATAGATTTGCAACATGAGCATCAACTAGATTTTTCGTAAGAGATTTATCTAGAGGGGAGTCAACATCAACTTGTGATGTGTCCTCAAAGGAAGAATCAAAAGTTAGGACAATCAAATACTCATCATTAGCTTCCATCCACCAAGTAGCAACGCCTTTCAATAGCTAGATAACCAATAGAGAACCACTGCCGACATCAAAAGTGGATGCCCTCATAATTCAATGATTGAGTCCATGGCCTATCCTCACAATCCAACCCAACGACCCTACCATAGCTTGCTTCGGTCTTAATTTTTTGTTGAGTTTGGGGTGATGAAGGGGGTGAGACTAGTCCCCAAAGGCTAGTTGTACGAGCTCAATCAATGCAACCAACACGTAGACACGGCTGACGAGAGTTGAACCTTGGACCTACATGGGACAAGCCCAAAGCCTACCTTCATTATATAATGTAAAACCAATACAAAAATATCTACTCCTGTAAAAATCTTGTCCATATTTATAATCTATATATATTCTTTAAAAGGTTATTGGTGTGGCATTGCTTTGTAAGCCAAGTCAATGAGTTCATTGTAATACAATCATTTGATGATATAGAAATATTTTGTTTTCTAGCTTAAACATTTGTTTAATAAATTCTACATTTTTATTTCACAAAGAAAAATATTTTTCCACTTGATTTTTTTAGTTATTGAGTTAGATGTATAATGTTATTTTATTTTACTTTTATTAAGGAGTATATTTTGTTATCAAATTGAATTAAATACAATTTTTTAATTCCACAAAATAATTATGATTGAACAATTTCATCTTATATCAAAATTCTACCTATATTATATATCTTTTATAATATAATTTGTAGAAATAGCTTTCTTAAGATTAGTCTAACCATGACACATTTTATATTGTTAATAAAACTAACAATGCTCTTAAATATAATTAAATGATTAGATTGGACAATGTCGATTTCTATATTAACATTTTTAAAAATTATTTGTTTATGATTGGTAATCAACTTAGAGTGATTACATATTAAATTTGATGCTTGCATACTTGTATTTAAGTTTTCTAATAATAAAATATAATAACTTTTTTTTAGATAAACAATTTTTTTGATAAATAATTGTGTCTAATTTTATTATTTATAAAATATACACATATTCACCAAAAAAGGACACAAGGTCACTCAGAGTCACACAAGTACTACTCATAAAATAGATAAACAAAAATAACAATAAGAGTTCCTAAACAACGACATTGATAAGAAGTGAAAAAAAGTTCTTGTCATCCAATTCACCTCATACATCAACAAGTCCAAAATAACATACTAAAAATAATAAAATTATATATATATATATATATATATATATATATATATATATATATATATATATATATATATATATATATATATATATATATATATATATATATATATATATATATATATATATATATATATATATATATCCTAACTAAGAACAATTATAACATGTTTAAAGTTATTTTGAAAAATAATAATAAAAAATTGATCTATTAAAAAAATCAACTATCAAATCTATTATAAATAGATCCTCCCATACTTATAATAGTCTCCTTACCAACCCCTCAAATTGATCCCTAAAGTAGATAAATAAGAAAACCCAACTTGTCAAACTAAATACTCAAAATTCTCAAACTCCATACATATTCATACAATATAAATCTTCTATCATCATACATGCAACCAAAACCAGATTTTTCTTACTTCGAAATAATGGCAAGTATCCTGATCAAAGCCACCAATCCAATGATAATCATCTCTTTTCAATAACCAACTCATTTGTATGCTATATCTAGTGTAGAATACAAATCCTAAAATTCATTCCACAATTCTACTTGAAATTTTCCCATATCAACATCTATCTTATCCTCTCCTTGCTCAATGAACTATTTGGGCTTTGGATGAATTTCAACATTTCTTTATCGTTTACCAAGAATGTCAACACCACTCAGCTTTTGCACTCCACTTTTTTTCCAACTACGATTAGCTCAAATTTGTATCAAAGCGAATAATGGCATATAATAAGGATGAGATATGACAACAATGAATATTTTATCACTGATAAAATTTCACTTAAAATATTATCAGAATAGAAAGAAACCTGTTAATGCCAGTTTGCTCCAATGGTAGTCTTTTCAATATTATGGTTAAGGCCAGTTTGCCACAAAAGAATTATATGTAATGGTCTAAAACAGAGGCTGCATTGTTATGTAAGCATCATTTTGTGATTGGTTGTCTGGTTTCACTTGTTCTTTGAAATTTGTTGTGTTGGCTGTGTTGTTTTTTTCTAAAGCATTTAGACTTTAGTAAGTTCATTTTATCTTTATAAAAAGGTTAAGGGTATTATTTTTTATTGTTCTTGAGTTAGTCTAGTACTGTGATGTAAAACATTTGGACTCTTTTAAGTTTATTTTACATTTATAAAAATTAAAGGACGTTTCTTTTGGCTGTTCTATTTCTTGTCGAATCAATTGAATTGACTGAGTTCAGTTTTGATGTAAAAATTTTGAATCTCTATTTTATCTTTATAGAAAACAAAGAGCGCTCTTTTTGGCTAGTGAATTCATGAATTGACCAAGTGTTGTTTTGATGTAAAGGGTTTGGGCCCTTACTTTTCTTAAAAACAAAGGGCGCTTCTTTTGACTGTTCCATTACTCCATTGAGTCATGCGAGTGATGTTTTGATGTAAAGAGTTTAGATTTTTGTAAGTCCATTTGACCTTTATCAAAAATAAAAAAAAGATGTTACTTTTGACTATTTTATTTTTTATTATAAAACTCGTTAAATTGATCTAATGCTGTTTTGATGTGAAAGATTTAGACCCCTATAAACCCATTTTGCCTTTATCAAATACAAAACAAAGACTTATGTAATTCAAATTCCCTGCCTAAGATTGTATAGTGGTTTGAAAAGAAGAAAAATAATGATTTTGAGAAAGAATATATAGTGTCTAATTCAATTGGTGAGGGTTTAAAATTTATTTTGTTTTAAATTTTTTTATGTCTTTTTATAAATCTAATGCTTGAAAATAAGTGTTTTAATTGTGCTAATTTATTGAAATAATTGTTTAAAAAAAATTAATTTTAGGTCAATTTTATGTTTATATGCTTGCAAATGTATAAAGGAATTATTTTACTATTGGGATATAGAAATCAAATTTTAGTAATAAAAAAACAATGTATTTAGTCTTGTTTTAAATCTAAATGACTAATGTTTAGTCACGACACTAGTTTTTCTTCTATCCTCAATCAATAAATAATAACACTTCTAATTTCAAATGATATTGACTATTTTCTAGTTTTGTTTCAAAAGTTGGGTAAGAAGACTTAATTCTTATTTAAGAGTTTGTTTAAGCTATTAAGTTGTTGATTAAATTGTTTGGTTTTGTTTTGAGATTTTTTAAAATTAATTGTTAATGTTGTTCTAATAATAAAATTCAAACAAATAAAATCAATCTACTTACAATAGACTAAATCTACTTCTCATTTATGCAAATCTAAAATGAAAACTTTTTTTTTGAGTTAATAATTTTTTCACACTAAATCAAATTTAATAATTAATCCAAATCTATGAAAAGATAACCATTCTAAAATATAATAAATATAATAAATTATCTAAAATTTAGGTTATTGTATTGGTAATGGAAATTGAACCTCAAGGACCCACATGCTTTGCACATTCTTTTCTCTCAACCATGGGTTCTCCTTTGCTAGTATAAGTCAAAGAAACCAAGGTCATCTAAATATTAGAAAGGATACTAGAACATCATAGTTGTCAATGATATCGAGAATGAATCTTGGATGTTAATCACAATCATTAAAATTGGTGAATTTGATTATTTGAAAGCTTGGATGGTGTATGTGAGAACTATGGAAAGCTTGATAAATATGGTTCATTCCTTTCTATGAGATTTCTATAAATTTAAAAATGTTAAGATATGAAGTAAAAAATAAGTAAACCCAATTGAAACAAAAATTACAAGAAGAAAATACCCATAAAAAAATATTGAAAGTTTTGTTAATATCACAAGATCCAAACTTAGAAGTGGTAACAACAAATAATCTACTCTTAAAAAAAATGCAAGGCACATCAACATTAACAAGATTTCTTATCATTAATGCAAGTTTTGAAAAATTCTACCTTGGCCACAAGTATTTCTCATTTATCTAAAACCTAAAAATAAAAATAAAAAAAGAATTTTGAGTGCATTCTAACTAAGTAATTTGTTCAATTCTTACGATAAACATAGCTAAGAGGATGCATTTCTGATTAGTTCCCTAACCTATATGTACATATTATATTGCTTGAATCAACTATACATATAAATGGTGTTCCCCTAACCTATATCTTTTGCCATGGATTAGATTTGAATTAAATTGTTAGATTCATCTATTTTCACTAATCAAATAATTATAAGTAAATCACAATCAAAATGTACCTATGCTAGAGCAAGGAATAATTAGATGATTCATTTTTATGATTTTATGATCATTTTTTATGCTTTTTATATTACTTACAATTTTGGTTGGTCGAATAATAGATTCACCCCCTTCAAGCATATTCATCATGTAATTAAATTACTTACACAAGAGAACAATGCAAGATGAATTATATTTCAAATGAAAAATAATAATAAACTACTTTGAGGAGGCAATTTCAAAAAGTAATCCATTTCAAGAGGCTACCTCAAATAGTCCTCAATAAGAATAGAATATACAATATGATTGTTAAATAATTGTTATCTGTTATATACCATAATTATTCCATTGATGTCAACTAGGTTGACCTAACTTTGTTTTTAAGATTATATAAATAATTGAATAACTTTCCTTGCCACAGGTTAGCTACACATATTTTCATATACATTATAGGTTAAAGGAGTAATGCCTCTCTCCATAAATTTTAGATTTAGAAGAATTTAGGGAGAGTCTTATTAGACTAGGAAAAATTGTAGCAAATGAAACTTACAATACAATTATTAAACACTCAAACACAATTTCTAGTTGAAGAGTTCAAGAACAACTCGTCTACAGGTTCGTTATTCTTCTTAGTATCTATCATGATGCTTGATTTTTACATTCCTCATCACTTTTCATACTCCATTTGTATATTTTCTGCATTTCTATGTTCCCATGTCTTGTTTCCCTATTCCTCTGGCTTGTAATGGCTAGCATAACTTTTTTATTTTTATCTCATTTTGTTAATTTTGATAAACCCCACACTACTCACCACTCCACTTTGAAAAACAACTTGAATTTTCAAGTTGTAGATTTTCATTCTATAGTATTCTTGTCCATTTCAAGACTTGGTTGCACCTATTTCATATTTTTTAATATCTCTATCTAATTCTTATGGACTATAACTCACAACCCATATTTTTATTCACCTCTTGCACAACCACCTTTTTTGTTCTACTATTCTGATTTCACCCAAAATCTGACCTTTCAATTCCTATGTAGAAGAAGATTCTTCCTTTGGTTTGAAAGTGTGTCTATTCATTTGCATATGTCTCCCATTACATTATTGTTCCTTCTTTATTTACTTTGGAATTTATTATAGCTATCTACCTATAGTTCTTTCCATTAAATAAACTTTAAAATTACTAACATCATCGATGAATTTTGATCACTATTAATTTAAAAACAAATTGAATATTAATCACCTCATGATATCTTGACTAGAGAAATAACAACACAAAAGTAAAATGAAAAATGATCCACCAAGTCAAGAAATGGGGAAAAATGATTTTGATGATGTGGATAGCTAGTTGTTTGGATGCTTTGACATCAAACACACTGGGTATAAAATATTCCATGAGTTTATAACTCACAAATATTTTGGCAAGGGTGGAACTTGCAATGCTCCCGATAGGGAACCCGAGAGGAAAACCAAACAACTAAGAAAATGGAAAATAATTTTTTTGAATAAGTGAAATAACTAACATAAAAATACCACTATATATTCCATGAACTTATCCAAGATACCTTTAATTAACACAACATGAGTGCTAAACATAAAACCATTTAAAAAGGTCCTCTTAGGTTCCTTGATGTCAGTACTAGAAACATATTACAAAAATGACTAAGTCCATAAAACATCTATAGACCAATGATAAATATTATATTATGAAAATTCATTAAAATCTTACAATTAAGATTACATATAGTTACATGGTAATAATTTCCAAGTTCAAAATCACCATTTACCCACTTCTACATTTCATTATAAATAATCAAGGATACATATTTACATTTCAAATTACAATCATTTCCTCAAGGAGGTAATAATATTACATCAATACACCAGTATGAAGATACATATCATGATACAATGATTAATGATAATCATCTGACTGCATGAAAGAAGAAACTATAGAGAAGAAGCAAGACCGTCCAAGAAGCTCACAAACAACTCTGAAAACTCGATGGAGAAGAAAGATCACTAGCACCTAACCATGTAGAACTCTAAGGCCCACTCCTCTGTGTTAGGAGATGAACACAAGGCCCCACACCACACACACAAGTGCAAACAAGGTTACAAGAAGGGGTATCAAAATCCAAGGGATAACATCAAGATACATAAAGGATAACACATGATTGTCACAAGGGACACTAGAGGTGACTACAAGGCTAATTGGAGAGAATCCTAAGATACATGTAGGAGGGTGTCATCACATATCCCCTAACTATCTTGGGTTATCTTGTCAGCCTCTCTCTAGATCCCAATCCCCAGGTGAGAACTCATGTGGAATTGAAAACCTTTTATGAGGACACAGGAGTCAATTTTCTATCTCTATGCTACAAAGGTAGGTAGGCCTTCTCCAACCCATCCTTAGTTTATACAAACACTCAAGACCATGGAGGAGGTATCAAAATTATCTTATTTAATATTTTTCCCATACCAATTCATTTAATTACGTTATCACTAGATTATCAACCCACAATGGGTTATCCTAGCAACCACTTAGGGCCTCGACCTCCATTGTGAGCCACTCCCCTAACCATGTTCCTGACCATGTTCCTAGAAAACCCTTCTAACAACATAATGATAAAAATAATAATTTTATATTCTCAAGGTTCATCACATGATCAATTTGCACCCACCAATACCACAAGAGCCACCTAAACACGTCATAATCATAATATGGGGGTGATCAAACATGAATATAATCATATCCAAGACATAGACATAAATGCCACAAACTCAAGAATGCCTCTGTAATATCAATAAAATCAAGATTGTAACTGACCACCCTAAGTTTCCCAAACACAATGATATCACCAACCAAATGAAACATCATTCAAGAACAAGAATCCATAACATAAATATTTCCCTGCCTCTGGTAGATAATAATAAAACCCAAGTACCCCAAATCCAAAAATCAAAATGCACCAAACACCTCTGTAATATCAATAAAATCAAGATCATAACTGACCACCATAAGTTTCCCAAACACAATGATATCACCAACCAAATGAAACATCATTCAAGAACAAGAATCCATAACATAAATATTTCCCTGCCTCTGGTAGACAATAATAAAACCCAAGTACCCCAAATCCAGAACTCAAAATGCACCAAACACCTCTGTAATATCAATAAAATCAAGATCATAAGTGACCACCATAAGTTTCCCAAACACAATGATATCACCAACCAAATGAAACATCATTCAAGAACAAGAATCCATAACATAAATATTTCCTTGCCTCTGGTAGACAATAATAAAACCCAAGTACCCCGAATCCAGAACTCAAAATGCACCAAACACCTCTGTAATATCAATAAAATCAAGATCATAACTGACCACCATAAGTTTCCCAAACACAATGATATCACCAACCAAATGAAACATCATTCAAGAACAAGAATCCATAACATAAATATTCCCCACCTCTAGTAGACAATAATAAAACCCAAGTACCCCAAATCCAGAACTCAAAATGCACCAAACAACAGGCTCGCAACACAATAACACTCATAAAAGGATAAGGTCTTACATGCAAAAATTTCACATTTAATTTCTATTAGTAAGGAGCAAATTTGAATGGAGTTAAAACATTTCATATTTATTAGGAATACTAGTGTCACTCATTTCCTAACTAAGTATAGCAATGAGTCCTTTACAATAATCTATAATAACTATCCACTAAAACTTAGCATACTAAACTGTTAGAGTAAAGCATTAATTTAATTACATTGATTAAATTAACTTTACTACCTCTTAAGATTTCCCTTTATGCACTTGCATTAGTCATTTAATAATTAAATCTAATTATTAAATGCCTATTTACCTTTTAGGGTTTCCCATTAGGTTTTTCGATCTCCTTCTATAAGGATTGATCTATTGTATATTTGTATTATTATTTTGGCTGATAATAATAACTTTCATATTGTCAGAGCAAAACCCTTGTTTGTTTCCTATAGATTTCTTCCTTGTGACATGTTTTTGCATGCAGGTTTCTTGGGCTTAATAGATTTGTTTTTCATCAAATCTTACATGGTATCAGAGCTAGATCTGCTGTAGCTTGTTCATGTTTGAAGAAAAAAAGGAGCAAGGGTTTGACAGAAGAAATTTGGGATTTTTTAGCTAATTTGAGAGGTTTTGGTTATAGTTTTCAGATCTGGTATACTCTGTAGGATGATATTTTTTGCCTGCAAAAAAGAATTTTTTTTAATAGCCTTTTTACAGGTGCCTGCATGTGAAAGGGCATTTTTTTGGGTGTCCTTCCTGGCGCCGTTTACCACCATGCATGAGCCGACGTCTGCGTTGGTAGATCTGAAACGACCGAACTTCAAACCCTCGTGGGTACCGTACCTTGAATTGCAATCTTTTTTACCTGCGATTGCTATCTAGATTTATGGATATTTTCATTAAAAAATTCAAAGGTACACATGATACTCATTTGAAGATTTTTTTTTCTCTCTCATTGTAAGCAATATTTTCTAGCTTCTAGGGTTTGATTTATTAAATTGCGGGGGGTGTTTTATTTCTTGTTTTCTGTAATTTACTTCAGTAAACTTGAAATTATATCAAAACAAAACCCCTTCTAAAAAATAATGGCCGAGACCTCTTCTTGTCTAGAACTTCTGACCCCTCATAACTATCACACATGGAAATCCTTGATGACATGGCTTCTCCAGTCAAAAGGGTTGTGGTCCTGTTTAGATACAGTGCAACCAGTTTTACAGAGGCCTTTTGAAGTCATGCAGCATAGGAACAAGATGGATGAGGCAATGGGGTTGATTGCTTTACATGTATCAGATAGTCTACAGTTTCATCTTGATGGGTGCAATACCCCTCTAGCTATGTGGACCAAGCTTAACACCTTGTTTGGTACAGTGAATGAGTTTAGGGCACTTCAGATTGAGGCAGAGCTTACCTCTCTTATACCAGATCATTTTCCATCCATTGAGGACTTCTTAATGAAGTTCAAGCAGCAAAGGTCTTTATTACAGGGATGTGGAAAGGCTAAGACTAACATAGAGTGTATCTACTTGATTCTGTCAAAGCTTTGGGGAAACTTTCAGATTTTCTCCTCCACCTTTCACTCTACCATGGATGCATTGGGTCAGACATTCCAGATGCCCACTTTTGAGGTGTTCTATGATTGGTTGACTAGAGAGCAGGCCAAGCTCACACAATTGGATTCTTTATCTGGGACTAAGAACCAAGCTTTGGTTGCTTAGACTTCTAAGGGGACACAGAAGTAGATTCAGAAGCCCAAAATAGATTCAGTTGGCAGTGAGAATTCCTCCAATCCCCCTCATAAAATAGAGTAAAAAAAATCCACTCCTAAGCGTAAATCTTTTAAGTCTGGTGAGTCTTCCTCCAAGACTAAGAAGTTCACAGGTGAACCTTGTAGTTTTTGTGGCAAGGAAGGGCATCCAGTTTCTAGGTGTTGGACACGTCTTGAGGCTCTAGAGGAAGCCTTGCAACAGCATAGTATTGCTTCTCCATAGCCTTCACCTACTCCCATAGGGAAAGACCATTCTCTTTCTGCACGAGCATTATCTTCCACTGCTACTTGGATCATTGATTCAGGTGCTTTGCACCATATGACACACACACCTATTTTGGTCACCTCACTTGCTCAGAGTGCTACTACACAAATTGCAGTTGGTGACTCAGCACAACTTTCAGTTACAGGTTCAGGTACTGTTTCATTGGATGGTGGCTCTCTACAGGATGTTCTTTTGGTTCCTTCCATTTCTACGAACCTCCTTTCTGTCTATCCAATTTTCCATTCTGGTTCTGGTAAAATAGTTGAGTTCTCACTGCATGATGTAGTTATTAGAGACCTCCATGATCCTGATTTGGTTGTTGCTACTGGGAGTGTTGATTTAGAGTCTCACTTATATAGGTTTGATGGCTTTGAGAGCTCCGATTATACATGTGTTTCTCTTGTTGCTCATGTAGACACAGTGAGAAAGCTTTGGCATGAGAATTTTGGCCATGTCAACTACAGATATCTACAACAGATGAGTACATAGGAGTTAGTGATTGGGCTTCCTCAGATCTCTTGCACTGATGGTGTTTGTCGAGGTTGTGCACTTGAAAAACATCATAGAGATCCTTTTCCGACAGGTAGATCCTCACATGTTAAGGCACCATTGGAGTTGATACATAGTGATCTCATGTCATTTCCCACTCCTTTTTTTGGTGCTTGTTATGTGCTCACCTTTATTGATGACTTCTCCAAACGCACATGGGTGTACTTCTTGAAGTACAAGTATGATATCTTTGATTCATTTTGAGTCTTTAAGATATTTGTGGAGAAGCAGTCTAGTCTTTCTATCAGGCGGATATGCACTGACAATGGGGGGGAATATGTGAATCAGTCTTTACATGATTTTTTCACTGACCAGGGTATATTGCATTGGTTGACAGTTCCTCATACCCCTCAGTAGAATGGTGTTGCTGAGAGAAAGAATAGAACATTGTGAGAGATGGCCAATTGCATGATACAGTCTCAAGATATGCAACCTTCTTTTTGGGCAGAGGTAGTGAATTGTGCCAACTACATTCAGAATCGGATGCCTCATAAGGCATTATGACATTTGACTCCTAAGGAGGCTTGGTCCCATGTCAAGCTTGATGTTTCTACATTTTGAGTCTTTGGTAGTGAGGCTTGGGCATTTATTCTAGATGCTCAGAGGAAATCCATGGAGAGGAAGAGCCGACCACTGATATTTGTTGGCTACTATGAGGACATGAAGGTGTACATGTTGTATGATCCTGATTCCAGAGAGGTCTTGTTTCGGTGAGATGTCCAGTTTGATGAGCGCTATCCTCAGATGGAGTGTCCATCACCATCTTCTCCCTCACTGCCTAGTACTTCCTCTTCTCCTCTTCAAGATTCTATATCCTCTAAGGATGATTTAGATGATGATCCACCTTCCCCTCCTCCACTAGATATTCTGCAAGTGCCCAAGTGGGCTCGGGATACAGTTAGTGCTACTGGTTCTTTGGCAGGAGATCCTTCAGATACCCATTGTACTTGTGCTCAATGATTTGGTACTGGTCTTTTGAGTTAGGTTGTTTTAGATGATCCTCAAAAGTTTTTAGAGGTGACAAGACATCCTAAGTGGGATAGGGCTATGGATGAGGAGTACTCTTCTTTGATGAAGAATCACACTTGGGATCTTTTTACTCTTCCGAAAGGAAGAAAGCTGGTTTGATGCAAGTGGGTGTACCATACCAAGTATGCTGCAGATGGTTCTATTGATCAGTATAAGGCACATCTTGTTGCAAAGGGATTTTCATAGGTGGAGGGTATTGATTACTCTGAGACCTTTTCTCCTGTCACCAAGATGAATTCTATTCGCCTGGTACTTTCTCTTGTAGCTTCACAGGGTTGGATAGTGTATCAGATGGATGTGAAGAGTGCATTCTTGCACGGGGATCTACATGAGGAGATCTATATGGAACAACCTCAGGGTTTTGTGCAAGACTCTTCTCTTATGTGTAGACTTCAGAGGTCATTATATGGTCTCAAACAAGCCCCTCAGGCTTGGTATGAGAAGATGAACTCTTTCTTGCTAGCCTCACACTTCACCCGCTATCATTCTGATCCTATAGTGTACATTTAGCATCATGGGGCTAATCTTGTGATACTTGTGTTGTATGTTGATGATCTCATCATCATAGGTAGCTCATCTTCTATGATTCAGAGTGTTCAGAGAGCATTGATGGAGCAGTTTGAGATGATAGATCTTGGACTTCTGCACTACTTTTTGGGCCTATAGGTTATTCAATCTTCATATTGGATTTCCATACACCAGTAGAAGTATTCTCTTGAAATGCTTCAAAGATTCAACATGCTTGATTGCAAGCTTGCTCCCACACCTTTTCAGTCAGGTGTTATTTTATCTACCACTTGCTCTACTCCTTCAGTGGACTCTACCTTATACAGGAGACTTGTGGGTAGTTTGTTGTACTCGACACACACTCAACCTGACATTTCCTTTGCGGTTGGTATTGTCTCTTGATTCTCCCATGATCCTCATGAGAGTCATTGGCAAGCTGCCAAACATATTTTGAGGTACATTCGGGGAACTACTTCATATGACATTCACTATACATGAGGAGATCCTCACATTGTTGGTTTCATAGACGTTGATTGGGGTGGTGATATAGATGGTCAGAAGTCTACTTCTAGATTTGTTTTTTTGTCTTGGTTTTGGTCCTATCACATGGTCTTGCAAGAAGCAGACTACTGTTGTATTATCATCACAGAGGCAAAGTATCGAGCAGTTGTGCTAGCTAGTCAGGAGGTTTTATGGCTTCAACAATTGATGACAGAGTTTGGGTTTCCTCCTGAGAGTCCCACTTTTCTTTGGTGTGACAATTAGAGTGCCATTCATATTTCTCACAACCCAGTTGAGCATCACCGGACCAAGCACATTGAGATCCATATGCATTTCATTAGGCAACTAATTCAGGATGGTTCTCTTAGCTTGGAGTATGTTCCCACTTTGGAGAAGGTTGCTGACATCTTCACTAAGCCTTTTGCATCCCTGCGGTATCTTCAGATGCATTCTATGCTTGGGGTGAAGGAAGTTTCCCTTGGGGGTTCTCATTGAGGCCTACCTTCCTTTCTTTTTTTCTACTTTCCGCATCTTTCTATCTCTTTTTGGAGGAGGGTTTTTCCCCATGTGGTTTTCCCTGTTTCTCTATTTCATAGAGATTTGGTTGTGATTGGGTACCTCATCAGGCCATGTTGCCAGGATCCAAATTTGCATTTAGCATTGTAGTTCCTTTGCTTATTTCTTGCATTGTTTGTAGCTGCATTGTTGCTCATCTTAAGGGGGGGGGTGTTAGAGTAAAATATTAATTTAATTACATTGATTAAATTAGCTTTACTACCTCTTAATATTTCCCTTTATGCACTTGCATTAGTCATTTAATAATTAAATCTAATTATTAAATGCCTATTTACCTTTTAGGGTTTCCCATTAGGTTTTTCGATCTCCTTCTATAAGGATTGATCTATTATATATTTGTATTATTATTTTGGCTGATAATAATAAATTTCATATTGTCAGAGCAAAACCCTTGTTTGTTTCCTACAGATTTCTTCCTTGTGACATGTTTTTGCATGCAGGTTTCTTGGGCTTAATATATTTGTTTTTCATCAAATCTTACATAAACTAATTAACATTGCTATTGATATGATTACACAATCCTACAACAAAATAATAACTAACTACTTGATTTTTAGATACTACAAAAATATTTAACACTAGTAAAGCAGTTTGAAGCTTAATTAAAATTGAACATAAAATAATTCATTTAACTACTTCATCTAAATATTAATTGTTAAATCAGCCCTAAGTAGTTTAGTAACTCATAATAAATTAGTAACTAAGTAATAATTTTAGATGACTAACTGAAATTACTAAAAACTATTTTATACACATTCACATAAAACAAGCCTATGAATGATAACATGATTCTTAACTAAATAATGAATTAACTTAAATTATATAATTACAATTCCTAAACAAAATGACAATGTTGATATAAAAGCCTCAATCTTCCAAAGACAATAATAGCTAAACAAAATTAATTAAAACATTATTTCTTAATTGAGTTAAATTCTAAATTTAACTAACACAAAATGATCTATATAATCATGATTTCAAAACAATATTAGTTAGATTAGTCTTAACATGAATTTAACAACAAACAGAATCAATATTAATTAATTTAGTTAACTAAGTTTTATCAACTTTTATTAACTAACTAATTTTTTTAAAAATAGTTAATCTATTCTTAGCAATGAATCTTACAAGCATGTTTATCTCATCCTTTCAATACCTAAGCTTAGACACCAAGTTAAGAATGAATGCCTACTTTTAATCTTACAACAGAATAAATAAACATGTAAACATTTATGAAATCAGTAAACACAAAACATATACTGGGTACTTAAGCATGGAATGAAAAAAAAAACATACAAACGAGATATAAAAACAAAAAACTAAGTAGGATTCCTATGCTCGGTCATGACATATGCTAAACCAGGAAAAGGAATTTCACAGACTTAAAGATACAAAAGAAAAATATGCAGATCATATACTTAATGCATAATCATTCACACAAATAAAAGAAAAATTATAGAATGATCCAAAGGAAATGAAGGGACAAAGAGGAGAAACAAAATTTTTAGGAAATCAAAGCATACCTCTCAGTTATAGGCAAGTCAATACAAAAGGAGACAAAAATTCGAATCCCAAATCCTTGTACCAAAATGAGATCACCATCAACAAAAATCCCCATTTCAAAATTAATGGATCCAAAAACATATCCCAAGATAGAGAAATCTTTCTTCATAAGGCCCATTTGGTTGCTGGAATTAACCTAGAATTGGAAAACATGAATTGTTTTCCCTTCTCAAAAGTAAATTCCCAATTCCAATTCCATACCTCAATTCTAATTCCAGGTTCTGAGATGGATTGGCTGAATGTTCATTTTGGACCAAAATTAGAATTAGCCTATACCAATTTACCAATTCACCAATTCACCAATTCCCATTTTCCAATTCCAGGTCAATTCTAGCAACCAAACGGGCCCTAATAAAAGAACTCCCAAAACCTCCATTTTGCACATGTAAGGCCATGCACGAGAGAAACTACCCCCCAAAAAAGAAAAATAAAATTCATAAAAGAACATTAATTCCCTTTTTAGTGCATTAAAAACCATCATGCAATCACTAGCATTAATAATAATTTTATTTTATAAATTGATTTTCTATGCCTCATTTAACTAACTTATATTTTATCTTATTTTATTTGATATTTAAAATATTAGCAAACAATCCTTATTTAATATTAAATTAACATTAGTATGCTTTACAAATTTGTTTTATTTTATATTTTATCTTATTTTAACAAGAATTTAACATTAAACAAGATATGACATTAATATCTTCTAAAATATAATTAAATCTTCATTAAATAATAACATTACAATAATGTTTTATAATATACTGATTTTTATTAATAGTACTTTTTTATTATTGACATTAGTACTATTAATAATAATTATAGTACAATACTAAATCTATTTTATTAACTCCATTAATGGTTCAATTAAAAAGTACTACACCCCAAGCAAGTAATCATAGAGATCTGAATCATATAAAAATATCCTAAAGACAAGGATCAAAATGAAATGACCAAGCACGACTCAACCAAATCAAGCAAATAGAGTCACAAGGGAATCTGGGGTCATCTACCCGACAACCTGAAAGGGTAACTCAAGTCACACTAATCATTGTGTAGGATGACGACTGGGGATATGTCAAGAACTGGGCCTTAATGCCATCTCCCTTTTCATCTCCATCGAGGATGTGAGGGCACACTTAGACCTGCTAATTCAAGTGAAGTCGATGTCTGGTACCTACAAGCTACATCACAATGCAATTCATGTGTATATACATATACATATACATATACACATACATAATGTCAACTAGTACATACAATAAAGGAAACAAGACATTGTGTGGACCTCATAGGTGAGTAACTAAGAAATAGAATAATCACCAAACTAAAACATAAGCACCGTATCATGGGTTAGTACATCAATAAACAATAAGCATGTAAATAACTTACAACATATAACAAAATAAAAAATATATATAATGATCCATAACCATAATGTGGCCATCTCATCATAAAACAACAATGTCATCATATAGAGTTTGAATCATAATCATCACAATAAAATCAAAACTAAGATGCCACAAGTAACATCACACACACACACACACACATGATAACCAACTAAGGTTTTGAACATGACACTAAAATGTAACTAGATCGAGGGGTACCGTGGAATAGAAATCCTAAACTTTTCTAGATTTGATGCACTGACCCAAGAAGCTTCACACACTGAACAACTCTTCTAATGAACCATATATTCCCAATATTCTTTCCTTCTTGTCTTTTTGACTATGTGTGATTCAATTATTTGATCAAGTTTTTCAAACTCCTCTGATAATTGGTGTATCCATTCTTGTGCACCTAACAAATTTTAAAGTGTACTTTGTTGCCCACTAGTACTTTTTTATTATTGACATTAGTACTATTAATAATAATGATAGTAATACTAAATCCATTTTACTAACTCCATTAATGGTTCAATCACAAAGTACTATACCTCAAGAAAGTAGCCATAAAGATCATTTATTGCTTGTAGAGCTTACAACCAAGGTTCAAAATTTTTGTTAGTCTTTATTTTCAGGTAAGAACACAGAAATGGCTCCCGCTCAGTTCCAAATTTAAAATTCTACACTTCCCGCTCAACCCGTTCCTTCCCCTTCGGATGTTGTTGGCAATCTGTTTGTTGTCTTGTAGGCCCATGTTTCTGCACTGGGCTCTGTGGGGCATGTTGCAGCATGTGATGGTGTGTCAGCCTCAAATGGCTCCTACCCAGCTGTGCTTTTCTCTACACATTATTCCTACCCACTTTCTGGTTCTTTTCCAGCTGTGGCTACTGTGCATTCGACTCTCACCCCTTCTACGCCAGGTGGGATTGGTGTTGGACCTTAATTCTCTATCATTTCTATTCGCTTGGGTGGTTTGGGTGGCTCGCAAGTGTCCACACATTCTCATCCTGTTAGGGCTAGGGATTTTATTCCATTTTCATGTGTTGCTTCTTTGGAGTTGAGTGTGGGTACTAAGGAGGAAATAGATCACTAAAATGTGTCTATTTTTTTCTCTCATGCTGTCATTTGTAGGTTTCAAGGTTATTGGCCTAGTCTCCTTGAACTGCATGACTAGATCACTATATTTTGGGATCCTAATAATTTTGGTACAGTTCATATCTACCCTATGGCTAGAGGCTTTTTCAATGAAAAATTTGAAATAGCAGAGGGTAGAAAGAAAATATTTTGTGACAATTTTTTAAGAATTAAGAAGAAATATCCGCTTATAGTTAAACACTGCACCTTGAGTTTAAACCTTCTTCTGAAAAGTTTGATAAGCTTCCAATTTGGGTATGTCTCCCTTACCTCCCCCTTCATCTCTGGGTTGAATCTTTGCTTGAGGATGTAGGGAATGCTCTTAGTGATTTTCTATTGGTAGATGAAGAATATTTAGACATTCTTCATTCCACCTATGCTTGTATTTTTGTTGACTTGGATGTCTCAAATGGGCTTCCAAATGAGATCTTGATCAAGTCTTCTAAGGGATATTGGGCTTAGCCTTTGGACTATGAAGGGATTCCCTTCATATGTCGTAGATGTTTTAAAAATGGATGAGAAAATGAGAATTATGGGTTCGATAAGAAGGGCTTGTTGGATTCTTGGTGGATTGGTGCCTCAAATAAACATTATATGGTTGAGAAGAGATCATATTTAAGCTTCTCTTAGGTTGTAGCTTCAGATCTTGTTGCTCCTTCTCAAGATGTTGTTTCTAGTGGTTTGGTGGTTGAGGATTGTTCTACCCCCCTTTTTCCTCTATTTGCAGAAAGGGTGATTGTGGGGTTTTTGGTTCCTCTAGCATTGGTGTTGCTGGGACAGATGGTGCTATTGGCTTTCCTCCTATCCTGTCTTAGAAAATTGTCTCCCCTGTTAGGGCTATTGCTGAGAGTGATGCTGGTAGTGTCTCTCTGACTATTTTTGGACCTATCTCTCAGAGAGTTGCTGGCTATGTCTTTGGTCCTTTGAAAGTGTTTGGTCTTGTAATCACTGAAAAGTGGACAGGATCATTCATGTGATTAATCAAGGCAAAATCAAGGCAATTGAATCGAAACAAGAATTTAACCAATCAAAATTAAAATCAAGCTTTAATTCAATTTAATTAAAAATCAAAGCCATAAGTTCAAGTTAAATCGATCAAATCATGATAAATTAAATCAATGCGCAATTAATCAAATTAATTGTATAGTTCAATTTAAAATCAAATTAACCCATTCAAGGGGTGCAAATGGCTAAAAAAATTAATTAAATTCAATTAATTAAGTCCTATTTTCTCTCAACACCACATGGGAGGAAAAAGCCTCAACCAATAGGATTTAAGGAAAGAGCTCACATGGATCAAGCCAAAATGAATCTCAATCACTCAATTTGAAAGAGCATCTTGTCCACTCATCTTGTCTTCTTGTCCCAAGCTTTGAGGACACAATATTTAAATTGTCTCCAAAGGGTGGAACCAGGGACTTAACCCCAACTCAACCTTGATCAAATCCAACTACACCCCCTACCCTTGCCAAATCCTATAAAAGAAAGGGATAATTCACTCATAAATCATCCATAAATATGAGAATTGCATCTAACCTCTTGAGATTTTGAGCTAGGAAGGCAAATTCAGAAGTTAATTAAGCATTTCAATTTGGAATTAAATTATTTTAGCTTGCTTTATCATATATTCTCATTCTAGGACTGTCATTAATGGAGGCTTGCTGAGAGCTTCACCATTAACATCCCTAGTTAGAGATCCATAGAGTGCGTAATTGTCTTTATTTGTTAAAATAACTCTTCCTTTGTGGTTAATTTAGTTATTTTATTCAATTATTTGCAATAATAACCCTATGAAGGTACAAATTCTAGTACACAAAATGGCGCCCACCGTGGGGCCTTAGGCTTCACTTTCTTAAAAATCTGGAAATTTCATTTTGTTCAAATTTTTGCATGTTAAGTTCTCTATTTTGCAGGTGAAACAACGCTTCTGAGGCTTTAAACAATGCATTTGAGCAAGTTAACAATGCTTCTGAGCACTGTAACAGTGCGTCCACATCAAATTATCACGCCTTTGCATAGAGAAATAGCGCTTTCGATCCTTTCTGGCTTCTGTCTAAATTTCTATCAGCGCTTATTCCTTGACTAGCCATCATGTTTGACTCTTTCTCCAATGCGTTTGATCATTTTATGATGCCTTTGCTTAATTATTTAGCACTTTTGCACTCTATTTTAGCGCTTTTAAAATTTTAAGTAGTGCTTTTAATCTGATCCACAATGCTTTTGAGCATTTAAATAGCGCTCACAATCATTTTTGCAGCGCTTTTGATTCAACTACAAATTTTCATAATCTGACTGTCAGAAAATGATTTTTATGTCTCTACAGGATGACTGATCACAGAAGAATTAAAAAACCAGAGAGAAGATTCAATAGTGAGGGAAAAGCCTTGATAAAGAAGATCAAAAAGGAGAATATTGCACATATCAAATTGGTAGAGGATTCGCAACAAGAGAGCAAGGTATATGAACATTATCTAAAAGTTGTAGAAGCATATGAGGCAAAATTTGTTTCATTGAATTGGATTTATTCACCTTAATCAAGCTTTTCTTAAATTTGACAAATAAGGCTTTAGATTCAATTTTATTTTTTTTCCTTCACTTTGGCTGGTTGTGTTGACTAACTTGTTGGAGGAAAAGCACATTGGAAAGGAACGATTGCCACTAGGTAAGCATAAAATTGCAAAATCAATAAAAAATTCCCCTAGCATTTGCTAGCTTCGTTTGAAGGTAAGCCTAAACTTAGTCATTTTTTTACTTAAATTGTGGCTTTGTTGTTTTCAAAATCTAGTAAGTAAAAACAACCTATTATTGTTTGAGAAATTTTGATATTAGGCCTATGCTCTTCACTTCTTTTAGTGAATCAAAATGCCAAAAGTGTCAAAATTTCTTGATTAAAAGAAAGGTTAAGGAAATCAAGCACTTAAAATTTGAAACCCCTTGTTTGTGGAAGAGAGTAGAAATACTCGAATCCCATTAGTTAGTGGGTTTGGTAATTGAACTTGTTAATTGTGTTTGGTAATTGAGAAATAGCTAGGGATATTCTCTTCACCTTTTGGTGAATCAAATTCCCAAATCCTATCTCTTAACTCCACTTTCTTGCTTTCAAATTAATATGCTAGATCTTTAGTTGGGCTCACCTCCCGAGATTTGCCTTAAAAGGGCCGGTGAGAGGGACATCCCAAAGTGGGATACAATTACCTTTTCCATGATCATCCAACCCGCTATAAAATGAAATGCATGCATCCTTAATGGGGTGTGTGACAAAAGGGTGTTAAATTTTTGAACTTCCTCGAGTAGTCCTTCGGGATTGCGCAAAACTATGACATACCGGTGGTGGGAAGCCTCTTAATATACTTGGAGGATGAAAGTTTAATATCCATTTTGAATAGAATATTGATTAAAACCTTGTTAACTTAGCAAATACTACCTTATAGAGCCATGTTTACAAACCAAATCTTGAGCTAGGTAGATTGCTTGAAGTGTCTTTTTGTGCAAAACCCGTGATAACGTCCTACAAATTCAAAAACTTTTGTGTAGAGGGTAAAAAGAAACATGCGTACTTGTGATTGTTGTGTTTGAAAAATACATAGAAAAAGTGAAAGAGATATCCATTACAAAACTCATCTTATATTTTTAATCTCTTCAATAAATACCAACAATTACCAAATTGAGGATCAATTTGAAATTAAACTTTGTTGAATACCGGTTTCTACACGTTCTCACAAACTCAAATTATCTTTAAGAGAAGATGACACTTGCATTGCAAATGAGGTCCTTGAATTTTAACATCAAATTCTTTTCAATGATCATGACCAAGGGGATAGTCTCCCAAATTTATTTTAAAAAATACTTGAATTAATGGATCAAAATTTTGCATTTCATGATTACAATCAAGGAGGGAATAATGATAATACCAACAATCCAAATTAAGAACCTAAAGAAACCATTGAAGAAAGGGCTAATAGAGTGGCTTAAGATACTGATTTTCTTGAATTCATGGATAAATTGATAGATAGGGATAGAGAGAAGTTTTTCCTAAATCTAGCCCAAGTAGGGGTAAAGCTCCCACATGACTATGATATAGATAAACTTAAGAAGAATCAAGAAGAAGATAACCCAATGAGTGCTATGACCAAATAATTGAAAATGTTCCAAGAATAAATAGATTTAATGAAAAAGGCTGCCGAACCTAAGCCATTTTCTATTGAGGCCTTGTGCCCATTCCCCTTCGACAAAAGCTTGGTCATGGCACCTTTTCCTTTCAATACAATTTTTCCTAAATATGATAAGTATATGGGTAAAACAGACCCACAAGATCATCTAAGAGAGTTTTGTGCTCTAAGTATTGAGTTCATGCACAACACTATGTACCTAATGAGACTTTTTCCTAGGAGTTTGGGAGGTCCTACCATGGAATGGTTCTCTAAACTCCCACAAGGAATAAAGACTTTTGAGGAATTAGCCTCTAAGTTTGTAACCCATTACTCCTATAATATCGAGCATGAATTCACAATGCTCAAATTGTGTGATACCAAACAAAAAGATGGTGAGTCCTTCTTAGGATTCTTACAAAGGTGGAGGACCATTTTTGCAAGGTATCCACGAAGTATCCCCGAGAAGAAAAAAATGGAAATATTTACAAACAATTTGAACATGGAGATGAATTATCGACTCCAACTCGAATGTCCCCCAACATTTGAAAAACTTATCGAAAATGGGATTAAAATTGAAGATGTATTGGTAAAAAGAGGAGAGATAAAATTATTCAAAGACAATAAATCCAACACCAATACCAACAACCATCATTATGTATCTAATTATATTAATAATCGAGGAGCCAATAATCACAATGATAAACCTAAGTTATGGTTGAAGAATAATAACAAAAGTCTTGTGAATGATGGAGTTGTGGAGGCCCACAACTTAAAGGCTACCCCATTCAACTTATCAAGTGGAGCTAATTCTTCATACAATGTAAATCAAATGAATAAAGCTCCCTTTAATTTGAACAATTCCAACAATTCCAATCCCAACAACAATTCTAATAATAATCCTTTTAATAATGCTAATGGGAATAATCCCAAACCCTTCTTCTCCACATATCAAAAGAGAAAATTCACTTTTCTAGGTGAACCCTTGGAGAATGCATTAAGAACCTTGGTTGCTAATAAGATTATCACATTACCTAATTTAAGACCTTATGAGCCTCAAATTAAACCTAATTGGTGGAATGATTCTCATCTTAATAAGGGTCACAAAACCAATGAATGCATGAAGTTAAAACACTTAGTGCAAGACCTAATTGATGATGGAATGATCAAATTTGAAGGGACTCAAAACAATGAGGATCATACGGCCTTCAAGAACCCATTTATAAATCATGAGAAGGGTGAATCATCAAATGCCAACCAAAATCATAAAAGAGGTAATGAGAAAGTGAACTTTTCTCATACCTACAATAACATAATTAATAATCTAAGTGAAGAGGACAATACCATAAATGTTATCGTGGTAAAGGAGAAACCAAGAGAAGCATCATCTAATGTTGTCACTAGGGGGCAAGTTTCTAAAATCAATCTACCTGGAAATGCTCTAAGAATTGTTCTACCCAACCAAAACACATCATCATCTTCGAAGCAATATAACCTGGTAGATCAATTACAAATAACTCCCACACAAATCTCAATCCTAGAATTGCTCAAATTATCACCTACTCACAAGGAAATTCTAGAGAAAGCTTTAGTAGAAACCAACATACCTCTAAACCTAGATGCAGATAAGTTTCAAAATATGGTGGGACATCTCATTTCTCCTCATTGCTTATCATCTTTTGAGAAAGATGACATGTCACTCAACCACCCACAAAATTTACCTTGCATATAGAGGTCATCATTCACAAACATAGAGTGAAAAGAGTGCTTATCGATGGAGGAGCTGACTTAAATATTTGTACCCTAAACTTGGTAAAAGCCCTAGGATTTTTTGAGGAGGCTATTGATTCAAATAAAAAATAACAATCAAAGCCTATGATGATGAAGAATGAGCATCTAAAGGGGTCATAATACTTCCCATTAGAGTTGGTCCTATGCAAAAGGAGACCATCTTCCAAGTGTTAGATTTAAAGTTAACCTATAATATTTTGTTAGGGAGGCTGTGGATCCATGAAATGCAGGCTGTGCCTTCTACTTACCACCAATGTCTAAAGTTTCCTTATCTAGGGCAGGAAATAATGGTAAGTGGGGACTCAAACCGATTCCAATATTGTAACAACATCAATCCTATCAATGACTCTCTAGTCCCGCATAATACAAAGGGGTCTATACCTAATCAAATGGAGCAAGGGTAAAGTTCTAAGGACATTCCATCATTGAAGGAAAGGGAAAAGATAGAAAAATAAATTGTTGTTGAAGACATCCCAAGACCCACTAACCTAGCTACATCGGCTAAGGGAAAAGAGAAGGTTAGTGAGGAAAATATTATTGAAAAGCCAAAAGAAGATCAAACCAAATCTATCCAAGTATACACCAAGGAGGCTCATTACCATAAAATGGATCAAATAATGAGAAATTTTGATGAACAATGTAAAATCAAGCAAAAAGGAGTAGGTGAATATTCACTATCCATGATGGACTTGCCATTATCTCCTAAATCATATGGAAGACCACTCAATTTACCCCATAAATACAATGATCACTTTGTGAGAGAAAAAACCTCTTCATCTATGGATGAGGATGATAATGAAATCCTAAATTGGCTTTATAAGGATGAAGAAAAAAGTGCACATGAGAAACACATCCAGAATGTAAGAATTCCCACACATAAATATGGGAAAGGATTTCAAATCATGCAAAAGATGGGATACAAAGGACAAGGACCATTGGGCACAAGGAATGAAGGAATCATCGAACCCATCGAAATGACATGGAGAGATAGCAAGGAGAAGACAAGATTAGGGTACCTTAAACAAGGGTACACCCAAAAGAACTATCCTAAAGTCTATGATCAAATCTTGTAATTGGAATCACATAGTGATGAAGATTATAACAATTGGGAGTGAGAATCATTATCAAGTGAGTCATGCCATGATAAGGAGGTAGATGTAATTCATACCTACACTTCTAACAAAGAAAAGGAGAAAATAACAGAACCAAATCAGAATTGAGCCTCTAGTTCAAATCAAGTGGTCTTAGAGAACCTTCAAATTCAAGAAATTGGGATAAATCAATGGGTAGGAGAACCCTACGTACATTCATGAAGACCTACTATGGAGGAATCTAACGTTAGGTTTAATCCATGAGACTTTTATCCAATGGAAACCTTAGAGGAGTCTAGTGAGGAAGGCTTTGACCCTAGTTCTTTAGAACATCTAGAAGAGACACATGTCATATACTTGAATGATACAATGTTCAAACTGTCAAATGAGGTCTTATCCCTAAATCCCATTGAACCAAACCAAAGTATTGATCCCTTAACTCTTATATACCTAAAATTAATTGAATGATATTCCATTGAACCAACCATCCTCCCAACCTTTTTAAATGACAACATGGTGTCCCAATACCTCAATGTGGTTGAACCTTCTTCTACCATGAAATATCAGGAGGAAGTGATAAAGGGAAGTATCCAAATTTTCAATTCCCCTAAAAAAAAAAAAAGTAAAAAAGGAAAAGAATCTAATGTTGAAAACCACATGGTGGTAACATTAGATCGAAAAGAGAAAGAAATAAAGAACGCTTTCGAAGGTGAAAACCCAATTGAGGCACCTAAGGAAGGGAGTTTGGATACTTTACCTGAACACTATGAAGAGAGATCTCATATCTTGATCGAACTTACAGAGAAGGTAAACATTGGGTCAGAATCTGAGCCGAAGATCATACACCTAGTGACATCCTTATCTAGTGAAGAGAGAAAAGAATTCATCAAATTATTCAAGGAAAAAAAAATCAACTTTGCATGGTCATATGATGATAAGCCAGGATTAGATCCAAACTTGATCATGCATCATTTGAACATCAAAGAAGGAGCCAAACCAGTCAAAATTTTTTTAAGAAAGATGCATCCACATATAGCCTTGCTTGTAAAAGTGGAGTTGGAGAAATTTCTAAAAGTGGGATTTATTAGGGCCATTGATTATGCCCAATGGATTTCAAATATTGTGCTAGTTTCAAAAGTAGACAAGTCCATTAGGATTTTCACAGACTTTAGAGACCTCAATTTGGCATGTCCTAAAGATGATTTTCCTCTTCCAAGCATAGATGCCATTGTAGATTTAACAGTAGGCCATTCCATGTTCTCATTTATGGATGGATTTAGTGGCTATAACCAGACAAAGATAGCACCTAAGGATCAAGATAAGAAAACATTCATGTGTGCATGGGGGACATTCTATTGGAATGTTATGCCTTTTGGTTTGAAGAATGCCAGAGTGACCTATTAATGAGCAATGACCACTATATTTCATGACATGATGCATAAATTCATGGAGGACTATACAGATGAAATATTAGAAAAATCTCATTCAAGAGAGGAGCATCTACCAATTATAGAGAAAATCTTTGTCAGATTAGAGCAATTCAAAGTAAGGCTCAATCCAAAAAAGTGTGCATTTGGGGTCCAATCAAGAAAGCTACTAGGCTACATTGTATTGGTGAAAGGAATAGAGGTAGATCCCACTAAAGTCAAAGCCATCATGGAGATGGAAGCACCTAGAAACATAAGTCAAATGAGGTCACTACAAGGAAGAATTCAATCCATCAGAAGATTTATATCCCAACTAGCAGAAAAATGTCACAACTTCACTCAACTTCTCCATAAAGATACAGTTTTCAAATGGGATGAGAAGTGTGAAGAAGCCTTCACCATGTTGAAGAAATATCTCACGAACCCTCCAATGTTGATTCCACCTATAAGAGGCAAACCCTTGATCCTATATATTTCAGTGACTGAGCATTCATTGGGGGCACTCTTGGCACAAGAAGATGAATTAGGCAAAGAAAAAACAATATACTACATAAGTAGAGCTTTGGTGAAATACGAGTTGAACTATACCTTCATCGAAAGGGCATGTTTGGCTGTGGTTTTTTCTTCCCAAAAGCTACGTCATTATATGCTATCTCATAAGATAAGACTCATTGCAAAGATTGATCCTTTAAAGTATTTACTTAGCAAAACAACATTAAATGGAAGGCTAGCCAAATGGGTCATGGTGTTGAGTGAATTTGGCATCGAGTATGTAGACCGCAAATCTATCAAAGGGCAAGTCATTGCAGACCAACTAGTAGAATCACCATTACAAGATGATCATCCGATTCAAGTAGAGTTCTCAGATTTTGAGATTATGAATGTTGAGGCAAAGACATGGTAACTATACTTTGATGGTTCCTATACACAACATGGATCAGGAGCAGGAATACTCTTGATTACTCCTCAAGGATCTACAATACCAAAGTCATATAAATTTCTATTTGCATGTACCAATAACATAGCAGAATATGAAGCCTTGGTCATTGGCATAAAGTTGGCATTGGAATCGAAGGTAACAGAACTGAAGGTTTATGGAGACTCCCAACTAGTTATCAATCAGATTAATGATGAATATCAGACCAAAGATGAAAAATTGGTGCCTTATAAAAATGTGATTGAAAATCTTAAGTACTTTACACTTATTACATTTGAACAAGTCCCAAGAGAGAAGAACTACAACTGATTTGAATAAATTGTATGACTTGAAGATCTGTGATTTGAGATCACTAAGTTGCTGATTAGATATGTAAGATGATTAAATCAGTAATATGTTGTCATTGATGTCAACTAGTTTTGACAATACTTATCTTGTAAGTTACTATACCCAAACATCTGTAGAAAGAAGAAGAAAAGAGATGAAGAACAAATGTATCTACATGAGGAAGATGGATATGATAGATGAGGATAAGGAATACATTGGGTAACTTTTGAATGAGTCTATGACCTTGTGTTATTGACTTGATTATGTTGCATTCATCTATGATGAAAGATAGAGAAAAAATGCACAAATCAGTGTGGTCGGTTAAAGAAGCATTTCAGTATACACCAACACAGTGTAGTGTATACTGAGCATAGTATAAACTGAGCTTGTGTTCACCAACACATTTCTTTGTTAACTGAGCAGGAGAAAAGAACTAAATGATTAGTTTAGCCAAAAAAAGTTGATGAGCTATAAAGTGTTATGATTACGAGGTTGAAGATAATGTTTTTTATGAAGATCTACGGCTAGCATAATTTGAAGAAGATCTAAGGGATTGAAATAAAATGTGTTACTAAAACATCAGCTGAGGAAGGTTAAAGTGGAAAAATCAACAAAGGAGATTAAGCGAAAAAATCTGATGGATGGAATTAAAATAATTTACTTGTCTACTTAAGAGACTAGGATTTCATGATGATATGATATTGGAAGAAGGAGACTGCAGAGATATCACATGAACAAGCTTCATGCATGCTTGATCAAACTGGTTAAGGAGAACCAAACTGTAGAGATTATCGAGCATCAGAAAGCTATAACTGAGAGATAGTAAGTTACTGAATATTGATTGAAACAGAATTGATATATTGATTAGAGGATTTGAATGAGAATAATATAGATTTAATAATCTACAATCAAAGTTGTGTTGTAATCAGATCACCTGCTATCACATTTTAACCATTGTAAATAGATAAATCTCTTAACAGAGTGGACTAGAAAGTCTTGTAATGTCATTCATAGAGTGTACATTTGTTATCCTATCAACCCCATAGTGAATTCTGCCTAGATGATAATAGTTGGTCTAAAATACTCTAACAAGGTCACACCTCACAGTGTGTTTGTAACCTTTAACAAGGTTGGGTCTTCACCGACCTCACTTCAGAAGAGTGAACAATTTTTGGGCTGCCGGTCCCAGGTGGTTTTTCCCTTTATAGGGTTTCCATGTTAAATCTCTTGTGTTATGTGTTGACTGTGATGAGTGTTTGTTGTCATACTTTAAATTTTGCATATTGGATTTGATCGGTAATCACTATATGTTATTAACTGGTAATCGGTAAAAGCACAGACAAAATACTACTTTATATTACCGAGCTGCATAAGTTTTAGTAAATTGTTTTTGGATATACATTTTGTGATTGGGACTGTGGATAAATGATTCACGCCCCTCTTAGTTATTCTAACAATTGGTATCAGAGCGTTGGTTACTTGGAACAAAGTTTTAAGGAGTTCAGCACAAAGATCTCAAAATGTATAAGAGGGAAGTGCCAAAGATAAACAAGGATAACTTCACAATATGGAAAAGTTGAATGAAGCTGCATGTATCTAGAATTGGGAATTCTATCCTCACACTAATGGAGAATGGATACTTTGCACTGCCCACTGGTCCCATGACCCTTGATCAACTAAGAGACATGCATGAGCATAATTTTACTATGATGGAGATTGCTGTTGCCTGTACAGATGCCAAATTTGAAGATATCAAGGACTGCACTACTGCTAATTAAATGTGGGATAAACTTTCTCAAGTTTATAGTGGTGATGTGAATGTCAAAAGAGCCAGAGCTGAAAGCTTAAGGAGAAGATTCGATGATATGAAAATGAAGGAAGGAGAAAATATTGTGCAGTACACAAATAGATTAAAAGACGTAGTTCATGCTATTAGAGGATCTGATGGTGTTATTGATGAAGAGACAGTGGTAAGAAAAGTTCTCAGAACCTTATTTCTGAGTTATGCAATCAGAATATCTGCAATTCATGAAACTAGGTCTGCATCTGGTAACAACCTTACTCTTGATAATCTGATTGGTAAGCTTACAACCTTTGAACTGAACAACTTTGATAATAGTGTTGTACCATCTATTGAATCTAATTTTATGTCTTCTCTGAAGATTGGTAAGTCTAGTAGCAGAAATAAGAATGATGATAGTGATAGCAATACTGATGATGAGCTTGATGAACTTGAAGCTCTTATGGCCAGAAGGTTACCTAAAGGTAAAGGAAGATATAGAGGTAAATTACCTTTAGCATGCTTTAACTATAAAGAGGTTGGTCATATTGCTGCTAGATGTCCACATAGGAAAGATGATGACAGAAACAAAGACCGATCTGGTGAAGGAAGCTATGGGAGAAGAGGAAATAGAAGTTACCGACACTACAACAGAGACAACTAAGACAATAATGATAAAGGCAAGAAGGTGTGCTACATTGTAGAGGAAGATGTCACCAATACCGACACTGATGAAGATGTGGAGGTAGTATTTGTTGCAATGAAGGATGATTCAGAGGAAGATGAAAGGTATGTAGAGACAACACTTATCTCTAAGGTTAATAAAAATGATACATGGATCATAGATAGTGGCTGTACACATCACATGACTGGTGATGAAGAAAAATTTGATCATCTTGAAGAACACAATGGAGGATCTGTGAGAATGGGTAATGATGCACCTTCTATGGTTAGAGGAAAAGGATCCTTGATGATAAATGATAAAATTAAATGTGACAATGCTTATTGGGTAAAAGGACTGAACTATTATTTTCTAAGTGTGGTAGAGCTGAACAATTCAGGCCACCGAGTTGCTTTTGAGAGAAAGAAAGTGAAGATATTTGATGATGGAGGAAGACTTGTTGGAACTAGAACACAATCGAGAGGTAATTTGTTTTATCTTGATAATGATCAGTCTTCTTGTTTAATGATGAAAGATGAAGATGCATGGTTGTGGCATAAAAGGTTATGTCATGTGAATTTTGATAACATGATTAAGACTAGTAAAAATAAAAAGGTTAGAGGTCTGCCTAACTTATCAAAGCTTGATCATGTTATGTGTCATGACTGTCAGAAAGGTAAAATGACAAAATCTAGTTTCAAAAGAAAATATTATTCAACAAAGAAATTACTTGAGTTAGTGCATACCGACCTATGTGGTCCTATGAGAACTCAAAGTTACTATGGATACAGATATTTTATTCTTTTTGTTGATGATTACACTAAATTAATGACAATCATATTCTTGAAAGAAAAATAAGAGGCATTTAAGATGTTCAAATGGTATAAAGAAAAAGTTGAGAAAGAGACTGGTAAAGAATTGAAATGTTTGAGATCTGACAGAGGTGGTTAATTTATTTTTGATGAATTTAATAACTTTTGTAATGAGCATGGTATTAAAAGACAAGTCTCTACACCGAGTACACCTCAACAAAATGGAATATTTGAAAGGAGAAATAGGTCAATTGTTGACTGTGCAAGGACACTGATGCTACAAAAGAATGTTGCTCAGACATACTGGAGAGAAGCAGTTAGCACAACTATTTATGTTCTAAACCAAGTACAACTAAAGAAGGACACTAATAAGACACCCTATGAGTTATGGTTTGGCCACAAACCCACTGTAAGTTATTTCAGAGTTTTTGGAAGTAAATGCTTTATTCTGAAAGATGAAAGAAATGGGAAGTTTGACTCAAAAGGTGATGAAGGGATATTTCTGGGATATTCCACTAAAAGTAAAGCATACAAGTGTCTTAAAAAAGTAAATAATAAAATAATTGAAACTACTAATGTTCGAGTTGATGAGTTTGATGATAAGAATGCAGAGGAAAGCACAAAGGAACCAGAAGCCTATAGTAGATTCACTTACATTGAACAACTAGAGTACCTACTGATGCCACAGATAGTGATAACCGGTCAACAGGAAAACAATACCGACGAACAGGAAAGAGATACCGACGAGTAGGAAGCACCTACCGAGCAAGAAAATGAACCTGCATAGGATGAACAAGAAAGAAGAGATCAGATAATGGCAAGATTTATCAGAAGACATCATCCTGAGACACAAATCATTGGAGACAAACAAGATGGCATGCAAACAAGAAGTAAAGAAAGACAAGGTACATGTCTAGTTTGTGAATATGAACCGAAGAATGTAAAAGTTGCATTAGAAAATGATGAATGGGTTAATGCAATGAAAGAGGAAATAGAACATATAGAGAAGAAAAAAACCTGGAGCTTAGTACCTAGACCTAAGGACAAGAATGTTATCGATACTAAGTGGATATTTAGAAACAAGCTTAATGAGAATGGAGAGGTAACAAGGAACAAAGCTAGATTAGTATGCAAGGGATATGCACAGCAGGAAGGAATAGATTATGGTGAAAATTTTGCACCTATTGCTAGATTAGAAGGATTCATAATGTTACTTGCATATGATGCACACAAGAAGTTCAAAGTTTACCAAATGGATGTTAAATTTGCTTTTCTGAATGGAATACTTGAAGAAGTCTACATAGAACAACTTGAAGGGTTCATTGATCCAAACAACAAAGATATGGTATGTAGATTACATAAAGCTTTATATGGTTTAAAGAAAGCACCAAGATCCTGGCATGAGAGGCTGCATAAATATTTGCTGAGTATTAGATTTGTTAGAACTAGTGAGAATAGCAATCTGTACATGAAAGGAAATTTTGATGATACTATCTTGATTGCTGAGATATTTGTGGATGACATAATATTTGGAGAAAAAGATCACATCTGTAAGTCATTTTATGATGAAATGAGAAGTGAATTTGAAATGTCTATGTTTGGAGAGATTAAGTTCTTTCTAGGCTTACAAGTGATTCAACAGAATGATGGTATATTCATCACACAATCTAAATATATAAAGGAAGTTTTGAAGATATTTGGAAAGGAAGATGGTAAACCTATGGGAACACTGATGGCTACTGGATGTAAACTAACTAAAGAAGATGGAACTACTGAAGTAAACCAGACATTGTACCGATCCATGATTGGTAATTCAATGTATGTAGTTCACAGTAGACCTGATATAACACATGTTGTTGGAATAATTGCTAGATTTTTTGCAAACCCTAGAGAGTCACACATGGTTTCTACAAAGAGAATCTTAAGATACCTAAAGAAAACTAAAGATTATGGACTATGGTATCCTAAGAAAGGCAAGCTTGAACTTAAGGTATACACCAATGCTGATTGGGCTGGAAATGTTGATGATAGAAAGAGTACCACCGGAGGAGCATTTTTCTTTGGTGAAAGACTTGTTACATGGACAAGTAAGAAATAGTCTTGCATTTCCCAGTCTACAACTATAGTAGAGTATGTTTTTTCTACTACAAACTGTTTAAATATTGCTTATATCAAGCAAGTGTTGGAAGGAATGAATGAGATAATCACTGAGCCGGTGATTACATATTATGACAACACTAGTGCTATTAATATTTCAAAGAATCTAGTGATGCACTCTAAAACAAAGCACATATCTATTAAGTATCACTACTTAAGGGAACAAGTACATGAGAAGAAAGTGAAGCTAGAATTTGTTACATCAAAAGAACAACCTGCTGATATTTTCACAAAGCCTCTACCGAAGGATACATATGATTACTTGAGGACTAGACTTGGGGTCCGTCCCCTATCTACTGGTCACTAAGGTGATCTAGAGGTTGCATCAGCCTAATCTTATCAGAAGATCATACATGTTGATGCAATAGAGTTCACACTTTGGATTTTTTTCTAAGGTTGTGAAAGGTTGAAGAACTGGAACAGATTTGCACATCAGTATACCGAGATATAGAGAATGCACCAGACAATAGAGAGTTACATGGCTACTAAAGAGCTATATGTTTTTATTGTTCTTTGGCATTACTATCAAAGGGAGAGAGATCTCAATATGAAGCCAGAGACAAAGGGAGAGAGATATAGAAAATGGAGAGCATTAAAGATCAGTTACTAAGAACTTAAGAAAATTTGTGAGCTGAAAAGATCATATCTACAGGAGATAGTCTGCACTTGCAAATGCTTTTATGTAACATAGTGATTAAACATATTAAGCTAAGGAGAGCTTGTACCGAGTTACAAAATTTATTGACAGAGTTGTAGAATACATGTTTGGTATGTGTATGACATATTTCATATTGCTTGTGTTGCCATCAATGCCAAAGGGAGAGATTGATGAACTACAACTGATTTGAATAAATTGTATGAATTGAAGATCTATGATTTGAGATCACTGAGTTTTTGATTAGATATGTAAGATGATTAAATCAGTAATATGTTGTCATTGATGTCAACTAGTTTTGACAATACTTATCTTGTAAGTTACTATACCCAAACATCTATAGAAAGAAGAAGAAAATAGATGAAGAATAGATATATCTACATGAGGAAGATGGATATGATAGATGAGGATAAGGAACACATTAGGTAACTTATGAATGAGTCTATGACCTTGTGTTATTGACTTGATTATGTTGCATTCATTTATGATGAAGGATAGAGCAAAAATGCACAAAGCAGTGTGATCTATTAAAGAAGCATTTCAGTATACACCGACGTAGTGTAGTGTATACCGAGAATAGTATAAACTGAGCTTGTGTTCATTGACACATTTCTTTGTTAACTGAGCAGGAGAAAAGAACTAAATGATTAGTTTAGCTAACAAAAGTTGATGAGTTGTAAAGTGTTATGATTACGAGGTTGAAGATAATGTTTGTTACAAAGATCTACAACTAGCATAATTCGAAGAAGATCTAAGGGATGGAAATAAAACATGTTACTGACACATCAACTGAGGAAGGTTAAAGTGAAAAAATCAACAAAGGAGATTAAGTAGCAAAATCTGATGGATGGAATTAAAATGGTTTACTTGTCTATTTAAGAGACTAGGATTTCATGATGATATGATGTCGGAAGAAGGAGACTGCAAATATATTGCGTGAACAAGCTTCATGCGTGCCTGATCAAGATGGTTAACTATAATCGAGAGATAGTAAGTTACTGAATATTGATTGAAATAGAATTGATATATTGATCAGATGATTTGAATGAACACAATATAGATCTGATAATCTGCAATCAAAGTTGTGTTGTAATCGGATCACCTGCTATTACATTTTAACCATTGTAAATAGATAAATCTCTTAATAGAGTGGACTAGAAAGTCTTGTAATGTCATTCATAGAGTGTACATTTGTTATCCTGTCAACCCCATAGTGAATGCTGGTTGGATGATAACGGTTGGTCTAAAATCCTCTAACAAGGTCACACCTCATAGTGTGTTTGTAACCTTTAACAGAGTTGGGTCTTCATCAACCTCACTTTAGAAGAGTGAAATTTTTTTGGGTTGCCTGTCCCAGGTGGTTTTTCCCTTTACAGGGTTTCCACGTTAAATCTCTTATGTTATGTGTTGACTGTGATGATTTTTTGTTGTCATACTTTACATGTTGCATATTGGATTTGATCGGTAATTACTATATGTTATTAACTGGTAATTGGTAAAAGCACAGACAAAATACTTCTTTATATTACCAAGCTGCAGAAGTTTTAGTAAATTAGTTTTGGATATACATTTTGTGATTGGGACTGTGGATAACTGATTCACCCCCCTCTTAGTTATTCTAACAGGTTGAAAATCTTAAGAAGTACTTTAATATTATTACATTTGAACAAGTCCCAAGAGAGAAGAACAAAGAAGCAGATGTAATGGAAACTTTGGCATCACTTCTACAAATACCAGATCAAAGCGCCAGATATGAATTCCTGGAAGAAGAAGTGGAACAACCCACATTTGACCCTACACATCGTCATACCATTTTCCTGTTAACCGGACATGAATCACTTTGGTATGGAGCCATTTATACTTACCTAAAAGACCAAATCTTACCAATGGACCAAACCAGGAATCAAAAGAAAAGCTTCATTTGCCAAGCCTCTTGATATACCTTAATAACTAACACATTGTATAGTAAGATTCTAGACGGAATGCTTCTTAGATGTCTAGAGAAAGAGGAGTCGAACGTAGCCTTACAAGAAATCCATGAGGGAATATGCGGGTCACATTCAAATGGATTAACCCTAGCTAAGAAACTTCTTAGGATAGGATATTTTTGGCCTACAATGGAGAAAGATGCTTGTCATTTTGCTAAAACTTGTCGAAAGTGTCAATTTCATTGAAAATTGATCCATGTACTAGTACAAGAGCTTCATCCAATGACTACACCTTGGCTATTTTATCAATGAGGACTAGACTTAATAGGGATGATTTATCCACCATCTTCCAATGGTCATAAATTTATCACCACTACTACAAAATACTTCACTAAATGGGTGGAAGTTGTACCCTTGTCAACTACAACAGGCAAACAAATATCATTGTTTATCCTAAACCACATAATATTTAGATATGGCGTACCTCATTCCATCATCACATATAATGCTAAACACTTTAAAAATAAGGATCTAAAAGAGTTTTGTTCAAAGTTTCACATAATACATCATTCCTCTTCAATCTAGTACCCCCAAGGTAATGGACAAGTAGAAGCAATGAATAAGAATATCCTAAAAATATTGAAGAGAAATGTGGATAACTCAGGCAGAGATTGGCATGTTTAAATAAACCCAACTCTATGGGCTTATAGGACTAGCATTAGAATGCCAACAGGGGCTACACCATTTTCATTAGTCTTTGGAGTAGAGGCAGTTTTACCATTAGAGGTAGAAATTCCATCTTTAAGGGTATCTCTACATGGGTTTATAACTGACAAGGACTATAGAGTTGCTAGGTTGCATGAACTAGAACTGCTAGATGAGAAACATCAACAAGCATTTGATCACTTGAAAGTATATCAAAACCAAATGTCAAGGACTTATAACAAGCACATCAAGTCAAGAACATTCCAAGTAGGTGACTTAGTTTTGTGAGAGAATCCCAAGAATCAAGAAGAAAGAGAAAAGAAAGGGAAATGATAAGCAAACTAGTTAGGACCTTTTGTGATCACTTCATCTTTTGGGACTAGCACCTATAAGTTAGCTGATTATGATGGAGAGGAGTTACAAGAACCTGTTAATAGCATTCATCTAAAAAGGTTCTACACATGAAGCAAATGAAAGAGGATAAAGAAAAAGAGTATCAGAGAATCAGATGGAAAGCATCCTATTTATTGTATATAGTCAAAAGAGATCTTGAAAATACCAAAAACATTGAAAAATAGAAAAGAGCAAACAAATTAGAAATGCAGAAAAGATCAAGAACAGTGGAAAATTGAGCATGAAGAAAGCCAAAAAAATTCATATATGATCCTCAAAAAGATGTTGTCTTGGCGAAAACCTAGCAAATAGGTGCCTTGATGATATGGAAAAGAAAAAAATTGAAAAAAGAGAAAATACAAAAAAAAAAAAAAGAAAAAAAAGAGAAAAAGTACCTTGGTGAAAACCTAGCAAATAGGTGCCTTGGTAACAAAAAAAGGAAAAAGCTTTAAAAAAAGAAAAAGAAAGCAAGATCTATTCAATCAGTGAAAACCTGGTAAACAAGCACCTTTGAAAGTCCAAGTCAGTCGCATACCTAGCAGTCATCCTTGTAAGTGTTGCATTTGCCAACATTTGTATATATTGCATAATAAAACCCCATAGTTGCATTTGCAAGTACCTCAATATTTTGGTCACCTAATATGCAAATTGTCCCAAGTCCCACAAACGTAAATCATATCAAGCTAGGGGCAATCTACTCTAAAGGAGGAAGGATTCATCAAAAGAAAATTTCAATCAATCATCGAATCAATTCATCAAAAATACAAGTGAAGCACTTAATCAAATCTTCATCGCAATCCAATTTGAACCCAATGCAAAATTTGATCTTACATGACCTTATCTTTATCAGGATTAAAAGTATGAAATGGATAGAACTATACTTGAAATATGGATTTGAAAAGTGTTAACTTGATTGATGAAATCATATCTTTCTAGAAAATCGATAAAAGTTTTTAAACTAGATAAGCTATGATGAGAGCGTGATATTTTATTGATTTCTGAATGACTGTCTTAAGATCAAAGTTCTAAAGCATGTATTATTTTTCTAAGGATGTGATCATCCAATAATCATCGAGGACTTTTACATAGGATAAAAATGAGATCTTTGTTTGTTTACGCAAAAGGATACCATGGATATTTTGATGTTTAATATCATAATACCAAAATCCACTTGCAACATAGAATCTGACAAAATCGGTATTCACACTCTCATGATTGACTTCAATCAGTGATAGTCGTACCAAAAAGGATGGGAAAACAATGAAAGAGGTGCAAAAAAGTATTCATATCATCATGGTTGAACTAGTGATGGTTGTACTAAAAAATTTAGGATTCCAAAAATTGCTCAATATTGAATATAAGCTCCAAATTTTTGAATGGTGACAGTTAGTTGTATACATCTTAGATTAAATATATATAATGTATTTTGCCTTTCTTTTCTTAATTTAAATTGCAAGAGGAAAAGAGAAAGGGGGTGTGGTCAAATAAAAAATTGAAGGATCATAAAAAATTATATGTGATCGAGTGTGTTGGAAATCCAAAATAAAAAACAAAGTGCATTCCATTAGTTCACTTGCATTTGTTAGGTTCATTTAACATCATTGCATTATGTTGCATTAAATCATCATAATCATTTTCATTAGATTCATGTTATCTTAGATTCATTGTCATCATTTAAATCATTAGGCTCATTACATGAAGTTGTATTAATCATTATCATTAGAAACATTTACATTAGCATTAATTATATTAGGTTGCATACATTTTCCAATCATTAAGTGCATTAGATTGCATCATTCTTTTACAAAAGAAATCATTCATTTTACATCCATTAAGTACATTTACCATTGCATTCTTTAGGACCAAATTATTACTATTATCAAAATTCCATTTATCTTAGCAATTTTTCTATAAAGACATACTTGGGAATCAATTCATCCCATTTGTTGTTATACAATCAGTTGATATGCAACCAAAAAAGTAAATACAGTACAAAGTTCTGAGAAGAAATCATTTTCTTTGTATTGAACAATGATAAAATACATTTTTGAGTTCATTCATTTGAAAATATAAATGCATGTATTTAAGATCAATTCAAGAAAGACTCACACAAGCCGTGAGCATAGCCTATTTCTCCTACAAGATTTAAGACAACATTAAAATACATAATAGGAGAAGAGAGAATAGGTCTAGAGTAACCAGTCATTGCCTGTTGCTTTGACTGGTTAGTGTGGTTGGGGAGTTGTCCTTAGTCTGCAAGTCTTCCAGCGAGTTCCTGAGTCTTACAAAAAATTGAGAAATAATGATGTTAGATCCCATATGGATCTAAGAAATGATGGATTACCTTTAATTTTCTCTATGCCTATGTTGCCTTTAAGGCTGTCCTAAATTTGAAGAGAAATTTTAAAAAAATAAAAAAATCAGAATATCCTCAGAGCTTGTGGGAAAGAACATTTATGCTAATGTGTTTGTTCCATGTGCAGAAAAGAAATACATAATGATCAAGCATGCTAAAATAATAGTGCCAAATGCTGAGATACCTGCTTAGTCAGTGTTGAATAAGTATTTCAAAAAAGCTTTTCAAATTCACAAATCAATATCATTTATGGATGAAGGTGATAGGTTTGTTAAAATAGGCCAAGTATCAAATAACAGTTTTAGCTTGTTATACTTTCATGAAATTTTTACAGCAAGGAAATCAAAGCGTGGATCCAAATTAACAAAATAGAACAACTACTCCAGTATTTTAAAGGGTAAGGGAAACAGTGAGTTTTTGAACTAAGCTATAGTATGTATGAAGACAACTCCCTGTTTTGATTTATTTAGCAATAATGAGAAAGGCTTTGAGTTTTATCTTTGTAAGGAGGACAGCTACAGGATTAGCACAAGCATGATGAAGAATTTTCAACTCACATAGAATGTTCTTGTTCAAGTAAATGCAAGATAAAGGGTAAAAATAGCTACATCTTTCAGCTGTTTATCAAAATGCTCAAGGGAAACAACAAGAAATCAAGCATAGAGCAAGTTACAAAAGAGACGAAGCCCAAATTGTATAAATAAATACAAAGTACCAGTTAAGTTGAGTTAGCTGCCAAAGTGTCAGTCAAGCTGGGCTTCCTAAAGTTACAACAGTATTGATCTCGGAGTTTCATGTTTGGTATGTTTTTAAGGAAAAGATTAGAGACTTAGTAGAGGCGGCGGCTGGAGCAAAATGGAAGCTGGAACTAGGTGGATAATGCAAGGTTGTTTCTATGTGGCCATTATCATGGATATGATAAAGTCAGAATCATTTGATAGCAGCAAAATATAAAATAGACTAGCCATGCCCAGAATACACCCAGATTCAGAATTCAAAGGAGTTTAATTTCTCAAATAAGTAATGTTCACAAGTAAAAGTCTCACAATACAGTATGCATGTATGCTACAATATAATAATTTTAGATAATGAGACCTTTAGTACTCACGACAATCTTGGGTATAGACTGAAGTTTGCAGACTGAAGGAAGTCGCATGTAGAAGTGACACAAACAAGTTCAATGGTGGGAAATATGACTTGTTTTCAAACAACAAAGCATAGAAAAGATTCTGGATAATGGAGAATTGAAAGCTACAGGAAAGGAGAGAGATTCTCAGCTGTCAAGCCAGTTTCTTGACATTGCAACAATCATAATGGAGAAGACAATCAATCCTGAGACTAATCATCCTTATACTATCAATATGGTTGAACATTCAATGCACGAAGTACATTTTTTTGTTGATCCACACAAAAGCTCAAAACAACATGGCACTGGATCTAATCCGCGAGCTTCATAAATACTTACCCATAAAAAGATCACCAATGAGACTGCGGCTTGTAGTCCCTGAGAACCAAGAACCTATTTTATTGAACAAATTTGAGATATGGAAGCCTTGCATAGAGTCCAACGAGGTCTACATGCATCAAATTTTTGTGGTTTTTCAGATTGAACCTGCCCACTTTCGAGATTGTGATGCCTTTGTACGAGAATGTAAAGGGAGGCTTGAAATTCTGTCTATGTCCTGTCACAAGGATGAAGATGTAAGAGTTGAATATGATGGCAGTGATGCTCCCTCAAAAAATTTTCACATTTTTGAGCCAAGAAGAATTGAACCACAAAGTGAAGTTAAAGAATTGATGATAAGCATGCAGAATACTACAATTACAGAAGATAACTCATCTGGTGGAAATATTCACACTAGTCAAAAAGCTAACAATGGAGGTGCAAAGATTATTCAAGAAGAGAAAAGACAACAAAGATGTGCAACCTACAATGCATATGTAGGAGAGGCAAAGCAATATTGAGAGCATTTACAGTAATGATAGCAAATGAAGCATAGGAGTCAGTATTATTTCTATTTTTAGAGGTTTCATTTTAAACAACGATGAAGGCATGGTTTTCAGTAGAAAAGGATATATTATAAATAACCATTTTTTTTGGTTAAGATGTGTATACCTGAAGGAGAAACCTATGAATCGATAAATCTCTACTTGGTGGCTCAAAGGAAAGGAAAGATGAAGAGAAGTAGTCTAGAAAACTCTCTACAATGGCGGCAATTGTTCAAACCCTACGTAGCATTTCTCTCCAATACACAAAAATCAAATGATATGAAAATTTTAGGGTTGAATAGCACTGTAACTTGCCCTCAATTGTATTGCATAAGTGTTTGAAGTCCACGGTGAAATTCTTTCAAGTGACTTTTTAATATGATGAATATGTTATTTAGCATTATAATTGTGTGGTAAGTTATAATGTTAAGTGTTATTTTGGGTCTTCTTTTGGTTCATGTTTTCTTATACATTATATATTAATATCAATTAATTGGTTTACTTCGCATATCAATTAATAGTTATTAATGTATTTTGACATTTATTGTAATTAATATTTATGGATTGATGTATCCTATAAATCATTCCATAAATATTAAAATCTTGTTTAAAGAAAACATTAATGATGTAAATGGAGAGATAAGGGTGCTTTAATTTGAAGACTTCTTCTTTGAAAGATTGAGTGAGGTGTCCAAACATCTAGACGGTATATAGGGCTTGTGAGAGTGGATATAGGGATGTTGGAGTTCTTCTAGGAGAGTGGAGAGGATTTAGGGGTCGAATTTTGACTTTCTCAAGCCTGTTTGGGCGGTCTTTATGGCTTTTTTAGCCTTTTGGGGTTAGTTAGAGATGAGTCATAGGATACTTTATGACTTGGTGGAGTTTTTTCAGTGGATAGACTTCATTTCATGGGCTTTTAGGTCCTATTTTTAGGCTATTTTCTAGCATTCGACCCAAGGTTTGGGTTTGTACTTAGTGAGTTTTTGTCTCATTATTTTTCAGTTCTGATTATGTAGAGGAGGCTTATGAGACATATTTTGGTGTCCTTAGCATTTTTGTGCAGATATTTGTAACTCTTTTAGAAGATCAAATACAAGTGACATCAGCTAAGTTTATGTTATCTAAATTTATTTTGGCGCTTTCTTTTCTATCTGTAATTCTGTGTGTATTTTCAGGTGATTTGATAAAGACAATTAGTGAATTATCATTATTCCATGTTGTTTTGTCTCACCGAAACACCTATTTGCAGAAAAGTATGTTTGTTTGAAAGTTGTAGTTCATGTCTTAAGGGGTGAAGCTCATAAGAGAGGCATTTGTTTTCCTCCTTATTCTAGTTCATTTTTTAGACTTTATTACAAAATACTTATGCAAGCCTATACATAAAGGAAGTGTTTTGTATTCACTTAGATAATATAGTAATATTTCTTAGTTACCTATTGTACACACTAAATAGTGCACTTCTCTAAGTCATTACTTCCAAGGAAATCCATGAATGGGAAACCTTGAGAAAGTGACCTAGAGCTCCCTAGGCATGGAGTCTCAAGGATGTTGATGGTGCTCTTAGCTAGAGCTATTGAAGCATGCAACCTTGCTAGTAAACCACACAATGGGAGATTCAAAGAGACAAGGTCAAGAGTGCCAATATCCTCAAGAATCAACAATGAAGATGTACTGCAACTATGCTAAGAATGAAGATGCAAGCTAAGCTATGAAAGGAAAGTATTACAAATCCTTACTAATTAAGCTATGTGAGATAATCTAGAGCATAAAGGAAACTAATCTAGAAAGCATAAACATGAAGCTATGATGCAAGAATGAAAGCTAAATGCATGAAGATCTCCAAAGCTCCAAAGTCTCCAAGAAATCCTGCAGCATAAGATTAGTATTCAAAGTTGGGATCCTAGAATGAGAAAAGAGCTTTCTTTTTAAAGGAATTGAAAAGGAATGGACGATGGAGATTAAGAGGCAAAAAATTTAATCAAGGGTGGAGCTTGAAAGAGGAGAAATCCATGTGCACAAATATCCTCCAATGAGAAAATAAGAGTTGACTTTTGTGTCTATATGAGACAAAAAGGTCTTTTCTTCTTTTTATAAAATAAGAATAATGCTTTATTTGTGCAACTTAGGATAAGAGGAAAGGTGGGAGCTTTTTATTTAATAAAAGGGGAGGGAATTCCTTTTAAATAAATAAAGACTTTAGGATAAAATGGTTAGCCCATGGAAAATAATTAAATAAATGATAAAATAGGATTTGATCAAGGAAATTGATATAATTGAAAATGCTAATTTTTGAAAATATTGATTCAAGGATTTGATAAATTGCTGAATGGGGGCCCAAAGTCTAGGCGACCATTTTAAGGTTCATACATTTTCTACTCTTTGACTAATGTGAGATCAATTTTGGATCACATGTGGTCAAAGAATGGAATTGAAATGTGAGATCAATTTTGGATCACAAAACAACCCAAACGTGTGTTCGATGGATGGGAACACATCAAGACAATGATAAGCATAAGCTAACAAAGATAAGCTGAAAGACAAGACTAACACCTGTATAGCTAGGTGATAATCAAGTCTCAAATAAGAGATAAGAATCTCAAGGTTCAATTGATAAGATGAATCAAAGATTGAAGTTGATAGGTACTACCCCCTCAGAATCAAAATTAAAATCAGGTAGAGGAGAAACAGTAAATTGATAAACTTGATCAAGTCACTAGAAATCATGATCGAAGGTGAAAGATGATAGGATAACCATCAAGCAGTGAAGACATGCCCCAGTTTGACTAGGTTTGACTAAGAAAGATATAGGATAAAGATGAAGTCAAACCACAGAGAGATGAAGTGAATGAAAATGAATGAAAGACTAGGAGTTTGAAAGAGATGGGGATGAAGAAATGAAGATGCCCCAATGAAGATCGAAGGATCAGGCCTCAAATGGTCAGCCAACTACGTAGAAGAAGGATAAATTTTTGAAATGCAATTTTGACTATCAAGATGAACTCAGATTTTGATTTCGATTCTGAAAATGGATCCAGGACATCAAAATTAGCCATGGGTGCAAGTTTGATGCAATTCTGAGGTGTTTTGAAAATTAGGTAAAAAAGTCAAAATGCTATATAAGGGGCAAAAAGTGTCATTTTCAAATCATTTGTCTTATTGCGATTGAGAATTTTGAGAGCTTAGACAAAGAAAATGGCCTAGCAAGCAGTGATTCTAGTTCACAGGCATCGATTTGAGTGCATCCAGTTGCATAACCGGCCTCCGCATTATGGTGCCCTGGTATGTTTTAAAAAAAACTCACCTTGCAGGTCATTTATGAGCATTTATGTCATTTTAAAACATGTTTTTAATGTTTTTAAAATTTTTCAAATTTCACTCGTATGAAATTTCATACAATACTTATAAAGTATCGCACTCTTTGATAATATCCATCGTGCGATAATTCATGGGTCGAAATAGTATCGCACGGGTATGTAATCTAGTATCGCATGATACTAAATGAAATATCATGTGATCCTATGTGAACTATCACACTCAGAGATATTATCACACTGCTATTGAAGAAAGTATCGCACGATATTTAATCAAAAAATAGTATTGCACAATGTAGAAAAAAATGACATGTTTTAATTTTTTTGAGCAAAATGACATGGGTCCAGACAATGTTTGTTTTTAAGATATTTTGTACTGATTTTATACATCCATCATGATATGTTCTGACATCTAGTTTGGGTTAAATGGCTTGCAGGAGAACTTTCCTACGCTCCTCATTAGAGTGCTGAGAGTTACTGGGCTACGGTGTGTCTGAGATCTAGATGATCTAGGATAGGCAGAACTGAGGGAGATGGGCTTTAGGTACCTACTGCAGATGCCCCACATTCGAGCTGATCATGGGTTATTGAAAGCATTGGTGGAGAGGTGGCATAGTGAGCATAACACCTTTCACTTGCCAACTGGAGAGGCTACTATTAGCTTGGAGGATGTCTATCAGATCCTTCAAGTACCTAGCCATGACAATCTAGTAAGTACAATCATGTTTATAGATATTCATAAAGGTAAAGTTTCCATATGATAGAAACTAACATGATTGTTTGTTGGCACAGGTATACTATGATCAGGATCCGACTGAGGGATGACAGATCATGCAGGACATGTTCCAAGATGTCACCTTTGTTGATAGGCACCTCAACTAGGATAAGCTGATGGAGGAGTTTGGCAGGGATTTCCCTATGCCATGCATTGTATGTTCCATAGTAGCACAGACCCTTATTAATGATAGGAGTCGTAAGGGTTTACCACTTGGTTGGGGCAGGTTGGTGGCAGACTTGATTGCACACCCATGATGGATGGCATGGGGCCCAGCCATCCTGGTTGATATGTATCATGAGCTCCATAAGATTGTATATCGGGAGAGCAAGACATGAGCATGCGGTGCTATCCTAGCATAGGTATGGGTGTGGGAGCACATCACCATTGTGCATCCATGTGTGCAGTCGAGGGAGCAGAGATGCCCCTATATATATAGGTATATAGGTTTTATCAGCCAGCCACATAGCAGGGATGTGACTTACTACCGCAGGTTACTGGATGAGCTTACATAATTCCAGTGGAGGCCATACAAGGCTTGTGAGTAGTGGGGTGACTAGGAGGAGGAGCTGGATCACATGCTATGTAGCTGGCCATTAGTGGGTCGACATTATAATATTGTAGAGCACTTTGTGATCACCAGGTCTGGAGATAGTTTGGGTGACAGTAGAGGGTGCCTACTGAGACCACCACATATGCTTAGGTGAGAGATGAGGAGGGATAGGGGTGGCTACCAATGTTGGACTACTAGCAGGCAGTACAGGATACTGCAATGATACGTAGGGAGCCATGAGACTATCTCCCAGATATGGCAGATGCAGGTGCAGATGTGACGTATAGGGTAGAGCGCAGGAGGTATCCCTTCCCTAGATTTACTATACCTGATGCACAACCGGTAGCATAGGGAGATGATGGAGATGAAAAATATGGAGGGGATGGAGGGGGGAGAGGGAGAGATAGGGAGGTAGGATAAAGCTCTAGATCGGGTGGCCAAAAATGGCCACGGGAATAGGGTTTCGCTGATGAGGGGGATGATACAGTGAGGCCAGCTCACCGACAGGTGGATGTGGGGTAGGATCAGCCTGGAGGGGGAGAGGATCTTAGGGTGAGGATCCAAGTTCTAGAGACAAAGATGCATCAACTACGGATTACTATAGCCATGAGAGAACAACAGCTGACTGACCTAAGAGCTGAGATCGAGCGGTGGGAGAGAGCAGCACAGGCTGATGCATTAGAGATCTGACAAGAGGTAGCATGAGCTGCATATTATCATGGAATCTATATAAAGGCTGTACCTAAGGGATAGAGAGCACCCCTCTACTCAGAGGGCCAGGAGATCTGATATGGTACTTGACAAGGCAACATCACCACCTCCACCACCACCACCTCCACATGATGGATAGAGTCAGACCTAGGGTTAGGATAGATAGATGTATAGAGACATACCCTGGGACATTATCCAAATTTTGGGTCTCACATTATTTTGTATCGTGACATTCATCATATATATGAGATTACTGGATTTGTGATATATCATGTGTACTTGTCCCACTTGTGATGGATGTTTCAACTTTATATATTGTCTTGTCATATTGCTCAAAATGTATGATATATATGCTCATGTATAATCTCTCTCATAGATGTATGTTTAGTTCTCATGTTTATGATATAGACTCATGTTTCTAAAAATGATCTTTTTAGGATATAGATACGATGATAAGATTAACCCCTTGTGATGACATGAAAAATGACGTGATGTGAAAGATAAGGAGCGAAAGACATGATCGAGAAAAGGAAAGGTGAGCGTAGTTGACCGACAAGTCCATGAAAGATGAAGGAGAGCTCTCTCCATATGCAAGATGCAAAACTAATCTAACATGAACCTAAAAATGCAAGCTACTATGAAAAGTGGTTTACTTGCAAGGTCACAAAGCTTTTAGACTCTAATATTCATCATCAAGCATTATTGGTAGCATTGCAAGATCATACAATACACACTAGTATAACTATGTGAATTTGAATATGATCTATATCAGATAGATATGTGGGAATCCCACCTAGGCACCAAAGACATATAGGTCAAGATGACTAGTGCAGTGAGATTACCTAAAATTAGTATGGCAAGATTATACTCACATCAAGACACAAGAAAGTCAAGATGACTATAAGTATGCACTTGCAAAAATAGTCAAGGATAATACCTTGTAGACCCTAGTGCCAAGTGGAATAAGCATAAATGCTAATGACAGTTAGGACCAACAAAATATACCCACAAGCAGAAAAAGCAATAAAACATGTCCTCATGCCCCCATTCTTCTAGCTCAGCATCATCGAAAACTATTAGGGAGAGAACACTCATCAAACAAATCATCATAGATAGCACATAAAGAAATAAAGTTAAACAAGTCTCAGTGAGTCGAGTGTTTAAGTGTGTGTGTGTAGGTCATAGAGTCAAACTTTGAGTATCACGTCTTCCAGTAGAGAATATCATATCATGCTAGACTGCGGGTAAGATATCTGATAAGTGTTGAGAAACACTTGACGTGAGGGTAGTGTTGAAAAACACAGTTGGGGTGGTGTTGAAAAACACCATTTGCAAGATGTCCTAAAGACCAACGCATCCTAGAGACCAAAGCTAACACTGTTATGCTCCCTAGACAAAGACAAAGACCAATTCCAAACTAAGGCAACAAGGTCAAGGCATGATGGAGAAAGGCTAAGTGTTGAGGATGAGTGCTAAGAAACAAGGGTGCAAAAGACTCAAGTAGCATCTGTTTCCAGGTTTTCACCACTTGGAGATTTTTTTATTTTTTCAATTTTTTTGTATTTTTGCTACCAAGGTGCCTATTTTCAGGTTTTCCACAAGGCACTTTTTCTATTTTTTTGAATTTTTTGAATTTTTAAAATTTTTTCAGGACTTTATATGCTTTTTAGGATTTTTTCAGCATCATATATGAATTTTTTTGGAATGTTTTCAGGATCAATAAGTATGTACAAAGGATGCCCCTAGACATAATAGGCATCATGGATAGAACTTCTTTAGGTGCAAAACATTGATAGGATTAGGGAGCTGCTCTCCCTGTGGATCAGATAGTAAATAAGCACCTATCCCAAAAGTAGTAGTAATGATGTATGGTCCAAGCCAATTAGGTTCGAACTTCCCCTTTTGTTCTCTATGTTGTTGGTTCTTAGGGTTTTCTTGTAAAACAAGATCCCCCACTTGAAATTCTCTAGGGTGAACCTTCTTGTTGAATGCTTTGGACATACGCTTCTGGTAAACTCTCATGTGATCAAAGGATGATTTATGCTTCTCATTTAGAAGTTCTAGTTCTTGGAGCCTCATGGCATGGTAGTCTTCATCTGTAACTAGACCTTTAAGAGAGACTCTAAGTGAAGGAATCTCTACCTCTAAAGGTAACACTACTTCAACACCATAGGTGAGGGAAAATGGAGTAGCTGCTGTTGGAGTACAAATACTTGTTCTATAGGCCCACAAGGCCGGATTTATCTATAGATGTCAATCTCTTCCATTCTTGTGAACTGTTCTATGGAGAATTTTAAGAATGGTCTTATTAGAAGCCTCTGCTTGTCCATTTCCTTGTGGGAAGTAAATGGAGGACCAATGTTGCTTTATCTTGAATTTCTTGTAGAGATGTTTAAGGTCCTTGTTTTTAAACTGACCTCCATTTTCAGTAATTATTTCAAAAGGCACTCCATACCGATAGATGATATGGTTTAAAATAAATAGAGAAACTATCTTGCTTGAGGCAACATAAAGTGGGACAACTTCCACCCAGTGATAATGAATTTGTGTCCACTTGATGAGTTGGGATGAATCTACCCAACAAGGTCAAAGGCCCAGCGTTGAAATGGCCAATGAGAAATAGAAGGAATAAGCTCCCTACCTGGTGCATGTATCAGGTTACCATGTTTCTGACACTTTTTGCATGATTTAGCAAAAGCTATTGCATCTGTCTACATGGTAGGCCAATAGTACCCCACCCTAAGCAACCTTCGGGCCATGGAAAGACCAATGGAATGTCCTCCACAAATTCCCTCATGGATATTAGCTAACGCTTGGTCGGACTCATCCTTTTCTAAGCACCTAAGAAGTGTCCCATCTAAACCCCTCCTATACAGATCACCGGAGATAAGGGTGTGGCGAGAGGCATTTTGGGTCAGGTTTCTTCATTCAGAGCGATTGAAGGTTTTGGGAATAATGCCATCACAGAGATATGAGTAAATGGAATCATAGCGGGATGACTCATGGCCAACAAGGGTAAAAACAACTTGGCTTTCTTGGGAGTCATAGATGGGATAGTGTAGCTCTTCCACCAGGAATTCAAATCTGGACTCATGCTATTCTAGCTGAAGGAGTGAAGCTAATGTAGCCATAGTATTATCTTCTTTATTCTCTACTTTGGGGATTTTTTGAAATGTAACAAAGGTGAAATATCATCGCAATGAATCAACTATTTTCTTGTAGGGTACCAACTTTTCATCCTTTTTTTGGTATTCTTTATTAACTTGGTTGACTATTAATTATGAATCCCCATAGATATGTAGCTCTATGATTCTCCACTCTATTGCCATTTTTAGTCAATTTGTTAGGGCCTCATATTTAGCAATGTTATTTGTACATGGGAATAATAGTTTCTAGGATTTAGGAATTGTGTACCCATGAGGAGAAACAAATAACACTCCTGCTCCTGAACCATTTTGCATGAAAGAGCTATCAAAGAACATCTTCCATGTTCTTGCAGTTATGTACATTATGTGCTCATTTGGAAATTCAACTTGAATTGGTGCTTTATCTTGAATTGGAAAATTAGCCAATTGGTCAGCTATGGCCTGTCCTTTGATAGTCTTATGCTTAACATACTCTATGTCAAATTCTGATAAGACCATCATCCACTTAGCAAGTCTACCCATGAGAACAACCTTACCAAGCAAATATTTGAGAGGATCAATCTTTGCAATGAGATGTATTATATGCACAATCATGTAATGTCTCAACTTTTGGGAAGCAAACACCACTGCAAGGCAAGATTATTCAATACTAGTGTAATTGACCTCATATGACACAAGATTATGAATGATGTAATATATAGCTCTTTCTTTTCCAATGTCATCAAGTTGAGCCAATAATGCCCCTAGGGAAGATTCTGTTGCTGACACATACAATATGAGTGGTTTTCCTGGGATAGGAGGCATTAAGATTTGAGGATTGGCCAAGTACTATTTGATTTGGTCCATGCTTTTTTGACAATCCTCATTCTAGACACATTTAACCCCTTTGTGCAATGTCTTATTAAAGGGTTGAGCTCTATCTGCTAGTTGTGAAATAAACCTCCTTATAGATTGAAGGCGTCCCTGAAGACTCCTCATTTGGCTGATGTTTTTGGGAGGCAGCATATCCAAGATTTCTTGAACTTTCTCTGGGTCCACCTCTATCCCTTTGGCTGAAATGATAAATCCTAGGAGTTTTCTAGAAGTGACTCCAAATGCACACTTTTTGGGATTTAATCTTAGTTGAAACTATTCCATACGATCTAGAATGACTTCCAAATCACCGAGGTGTGTATCCCTTTTTTAAGATTTTGCCAAGGTATCATCCACATAATCTTCCATATTCTTATGCATCATGTCATGGAAGATAGTTGTCATAGCTCTTTGGTAAGTAGCTCCTGCATTTTTCAATCCAAATGGCATAACGTTCCAGCAATAGGTTCCCCATGCACAAGTGAATGCAGTCTTTTCCTAGTCTTCAAGAGCTATTTTGATTTGATTATACCTAAAAAACCATCCATCAATGAATAGATCTCATAACCCGCAGTCATGTCCACTATCATGTCTATGTTTGGAAGTGGAAAATCATCCTTTGGGCATGCTTTATTAAGATCCCTAAAATCTGTGCAGACACAAATGGACTTGTCATGTTTTGAAACTGGTACAATATTGGATATCCATTCAACATAATCAATGGCTCTTATAAATCCTGCACTGAGGAGTTTTTCTAGTTCGGCTTTGATGAGAAGAGCTATGTGAGGATGCATTTTCCTCAATTTTTGTTTCACTAGTTTTATACCTGGAGCTATGGACAAGTGATGCATAATGAGACTAGTGTCCAACCCTAGCATGTCTGAGTAAGTCTAAGAAAATTTAATTTTATTGCTCTGTAGGAACTTGGTATATGCTTCTTTTTCTTGCGTTGAGAGAGATTGAGCCAAGTGCACTATTTGTGGAGCCTCTTCTATATTCAAATTGACTGGCTATGTAGGCTCGACAAGCACTGAAGACTTGTCCTAAAAATAACTTGGGAGATGATCAAGTACCTCATCCTTAGGTGCCTCAGAGAGGTTTTCACCCTTGGATACGTCCTTTATTTTTACTTTTTTAGGTTCTAACACTGGCACATAGTGGTTTTCACCATCAAGACTATTATTATTTTTTTATTTTCTATTCATTTTGCGACTAAGGTACTTGATATCTGGTTCTATCATGATTGTAGTTGGTTTGCTGGTGGAAGAGACTACGGGCTCAAGGGCATTTAGGTAACATGCTATCTCGTAGTCATTTTGAAAGGTTAAGAGGTGAGGCTCTTGATAGCGCTGAGACCAATCAATTAGATGAGGATTGGCAAGGGGTAGGTCAATGACTGGTTCAATATTGTGGATGTGAATGGTATCATCTCTGGTGATTGCAGAGTTTGGATCTGTCAAGTATCCCTCTAAGGTACCCAAATCAGGACTTATCCTACCAAGTGAAGCATCATCCACTAAAGTGACTCGCGGATTCCAATCCTCTAATCCTACACTAGACTTGTTAGCTACCTCAGGTTGGGAACCATATGTATGGACAACATCAATGTCCAAGTCAACTGTAGAAGAATCAGAGAGAGATTCCTACTCATACTCATGTGAGTCCGTATCTGAATCCCAGCTGGGATGTTTACACCAAGCATATTTACAATGTCTAGATGTGGAAGCCCCAATGTCACCAAGGGTAACACCTTCTTGAATGCCATTTGTGTATTGATTTTCTTGAATAGGATCTTCAACATGATTTTCAACAGTGGATTCTTCTAGTTCTAGGTTTGAAATTGTTGGAGTGGTAACTAAATTGTCTGAATCTCCCCAAAGGAGATTGGTAGAAGGGACCCAATCTTCACACCTATCTTGTTGGTTTTGCAAATTGGGTATGTAGTTTGATTCATCATCACTATCCGTCATAGCAAGGATATGAGTAATTTTCTTGTCATGACTTTCAAAACCTAGGGCAACCGTCTTCTTAGACCTGCATCCAAAAATAGCATGATTAAGTGGTTTAGTCTTAGCATCTAATCTGTGATTGAGAGGACCATGACCTGGATAACCCATATTTTTGACCAAGGTGTATCCTCTCCCATAAGCTTTAGGAGATGGAGAGAAATTTTCATTATGCTTGTATTTTTCCTCTTTGTAAATCCAATCTGTAACAGCCACCTCTTCTTTTTCATCCTGTATGGGCACTGAAGACTCTACAAATGTACCAAATAGAGTCATGGCTAAAGATGAAGGATGCATCTCTTGTGATGGTTTTCCATAGGACCTAGGTGAGACTGGCATTTTTGTAAAGGAGTCAATTTGATATCCCCCCATACCAAGGTCTATGAATTTGAACTTATTCTTGCACTGTTCTAAAGTTGCATCAAAATTCTTTGCTGCTCTGTTGAGAGGAACATGAGTCCCCACTGAAATTGCATTTACAGATAATGTGCTATCCCCGGGTATATAGACTTCTACTCCATTATAGGGGAACTTAACACATTGGTGGTAGGTGGATGACATCACTTGCATGTCATGGATCCATGGTCTACCAAGTAGGATATTATATGCTAGAGGACCAACATCAACAATTTGGAACAAAATATCCTTTTCAACAGGGCCAATCCTGACAGGAAGGATGACCAACCCTTTAGAACTTCTCTCTGCCTCATCATAGGCTTTAAGGGTAATTTTCTTTCGGGTATCAATAAATTGCTTAGAATAACGCAGTATCTTCAACAAACTCAAGGAACAAATGTTGAGCCCACCACCCCCATCAATCAACACACACCTGACATGGGTCTTGTGGATCATGACTTCGATATGAAGGGAAAGATTATGTGGATGGATCAAAGATTTGTCATCTTCTTCTAAGAATGTTAGGTAATGAGGGCTGGCAAGGTGGTTAACCATGTTCTAGAATTGGTCAACATCTATGTTGTTAGGAACATTGGCTGCACACAAAGCATCCTCAAGGATACGCTTATGTCTTGTAGACAATTCCAAGAGTTCAAAGATTGAGATTTGAGCTAGTGTTCTTTGTAACTGGTCAACAAGATTATAGATAATTTTAGGGTTGAATACTGATTTAGTGGTGAGATTCTTAGATGTCACTTGCTTGGGTTTGCTAGACTTGTTGGAACTAGGACCTCTAATAACCACATGACCTTGGTTTTGGCTTCTGGTGATAGCATTGAGAGCTTGGGATGACCTTCGAGAGTGAGGACCTCTAAGCACAATCACAAGTTCTTTATCAAATATAGGAGGAGAGCCCACATCATAACCATAAGGATCTTTGTCTCTCATCATGTTGACACTTTCCTCGACAACCTCAAGCATATTGACTACATTTTCTGCACCTATGTAGGTATAGTTGATTATGGCCTTGCCATTCTTGGGTTGAGAGGTTTCCCCCTCTTCATATTTGGGCAAAGGATCCTTGAAAGCCTTATGGTCTACATTGGTATTCAACCCATCAATATGAAGTTTTCCACTCTTAATAAGATCCTGAATAAGATGTTTAAGCTTCCAACAATGTTCAATGTTATGTCCAATGCCATTGTGGAATTTGCAGAAGGCTTTTTCATTCCACCAATGAGGTTTAACATTAGGCATGCAAATTTTTTTGGCTCTTGTGGTTGTGCAAGGTTATTAGAAATAAGTGTCTTGAAAACATCCTCATAGGAGTCACCTAGTTTAGAAAATTGTTGCCTCTCCTTCTTAGGCTTTTCTTGATACTTTGGCTTATGCTCTTGTTGGTTGGAGGATGTGTTGAGCTTCATGGCTTGGACTGCACTAGACAAATGGAGAACTCCTTGATCCTTGGGTTGGGAAGAGTCCACAACTCCATCATTGACTACTTGCTTATTCTTGTTCCAATGCGAGTGTTTTCCTTTGTCCTTATTAGCATTGTTAGTATTCTAACCATTGTTGTTATTGCTATGTTTGGTCAAAATGCCTTGCTCCTTCAAGACATCCTCAATTCGACATGCAGTTTCGACCATAGTGTCAAAGGAATCAAAGACCATCTTCCAAACCTCATACCACATTTTAAGCACCAAATTACTAACAATGATATCAATCCTTTCATGCTCAAGAATAGTCCTAGAATAGAGAGAGCACAATCGTCTCCACCTTTGCAAGAAGGTAACAAAGGATTCCCCTTGGTTTTTTTTCAAATTGCACAAGTTTAACATAGTGACTGATCTTGACAAGTTGTATGCAAAATGTTGAACAAATATGTGGACAAGCTCTTTGAAAATTTTGACGGGAGGGGTTATGTTGGTGAACCACTCCATGGCTTGGCCCTTGAGACTCCTCAGAAATAATCTCATAAGATAGGAGTCATCTTGGTGAAATTCAAAACTCATGATGTAGAACTAACGCACATGATCATGTGGGTCGCCATTTTCGTCATACTTGTCATACTGGGGGATTTCAACTTTTCTAGGAAAATCCTTCATACTGACATTCTTGTCAAAAGGATTGGGACCAATAGAATCCAATGAAAAGGAACTTTTAGGTTCCAACACCTTTTCCATCATACGCTTGAGTTTTTTAATCTCCTCTTCTTGAGAGGGTCCTTGTTTCTTGATTCTCCTATCCACATCAAAGTTGTAAGGGACCCTAGCACCCTTGTTAATCAATCTCTCTAGGAGCCTATCTTTATTTTGATCAAGATACTTCTCCACATATTGTTGGAATAGTGGCTCTTGTTGCATCCTCATAAAATCTTGATCATCAAAACTTGTACTACTTCCTCCATGTTGAGAGCCATAATGAGCTCGTTGGGAGGGTTGTCTTGAGTTCCTAGGAGGTGTTTGTCTCCTATGTTGTGAAATACTCCTTCCTTTGGGACTAGGAGATCTTGAAGGGGTCCTTGACCACCTTCTACTTCTTGGGGTTCTTGAGGGAGTAGATGGTGGAGAGTTGTTCCCACTGTTGGTACTCCTATTATTGAATTGGTCATTGAGTTGTTGGGCTAAAAGTCTATCTTGTTCCTCTTGGAATGCCTTTCTTTTCAACTCTAACAAGGCTTGTTGCTCCTCCTCTAAGAGTCTAAACCTCTCTTTTTTAGTGGCTTGTTCATTCAAAAAGGCTTTCTTTTCATGTTCAATTCTTTTAAGCCTTTCATGCGCATAGCTTGAGGTTGTTTTGAGTGGAGAGTTGGGCCTTGAAGCAAATGTTGCATTCCCATGAGCATCACCAGATTCATTGTTTTGGTCTTTGTGTTGTGACCGTGCATCTTGGTGAGCTTGTGCATAGTGTCTTTCAGCTCTTTGATGGGTGTCTAAATATCTTGAGTTAATAGGGGGTGATTCAGATTGATTATCACCACCAAACATCATGTTATCCCTATGTCTTTGGAAAATGTCATCAAGATTTTGATCCATGGCTTCTCTCTCCCTTCTGGTCATGGCGTAGCTCATGTCCATATTTGATTGAGAAGGTGCTAAAGAAGTACTCAACTCACTAGGATTTCTCTTTGGGTCAAACCAAGCATCAGACTCACTCCTAGGTGATTGATCAAAGATGGGTTCTTTTCCCTTTCTCTTTTGACGAGTTTGGACCAAGGGTAACTATTCAAAGACAACTTGAGGTCATTTTCCTTGACTAACTTGGTACCTTGTTGTAACTGACATGAAAGAAAAAGACCCTTGGTGATAAGATGACCCTATGAAATGTCAATACCAAACTAGGATAGTAAAAGTGTTCAATTGTCCAAAAATAGATGGTGAGATAGAAAGCTACAAAAGGTGTAAACCAACACTACTACAGAGGTGTATAATAAAAGGATGAGTATCCTAACACATATGGACCAGGATGATGGATTTAACCAAATATATTTGAAATTGAAATTGAATTTTGATGGAAGTGAATTGGACAAAAGAGTATTGAAACTCTCTAAGTATGTTACCAAAGAATTTAAAGGTATACTTTTTCAACAAGGATAATTCCTAACTTATCGATGCCAAGCAAGACTACTTTGGAAAATCAAAGAACACTAATTCAAGGGGTCTAAAAATAGGAACTTAAAGTACAAACCAGTTTCTAGCAGTAGAGTAAGTCACCTACTAAAATTTGGTCGACTAAGGAAAGACTAAAAATTGCATAAACTAGACAGACAACAAAAGGACTCTAGGTGATAGTTTCCAGGAAAACAGTACGAGAGTTTTTGACTGGGTGATATTTCTTAGGAAGCAATGCAATAGTTTCCAGCTAGCCTATGCAATACTTTCCAGGCAAGTGGTGCGATAGTTTTGCAGTAATGAACTATCACACGATAATTATCAGAATAGTGTGCGATACAGTTTCAGGATCGTATGACTCTTGACCAGTGATTGCTAAAAATTTCAGTTTCAAGGGCAATTTGGTCAAAATTTTAGTTTGAAGGTTGGATTTTTTGATTTCAAGCACAGTGATAGCAATAATCAGACAAGTTTGAAAATAGTAGGTGATCAAACATGTCATAAAACACTTGTACAAGGGAAAAAGAAACCTTACCAAGACAAACAATTGTGATATCAAAGCAATAAAATCCTATGAATGCTACCATGATGTTTGATGTTTGAAAATGTTTACATGGGTAGATCACAGTGAGAACACTTCAAGAACTTACTAGCCTAAAAAAATAATGGCTCAATACTTAACAACTTGGCCCACACTTGATGCTCCATTGCCTCACACAAAGTGGTTGCCCAAAATAGATATTGGCTTTGTCGTGGAAGTGCCAATGACACAACCAAAGGAACACATATGGTGAGTAATCTTGGGGTGATCCAGGTTAGTCCACTAGGATCAATCCTTGCACCAAGAAGGTAAGTGGAAAAATAGGGTGGCCTCTATATATGGTTCTTAGTAAGGGCTTTCATTCGTAATACCCCTCTTGCTCCCCAAAGGGACTCCATACCTTGCGGCAAGTAACGGACCTCGCGACCACAAGAGTACCTTAAACATTCTTGCTCAACATTTTCCTCATGGTCACAATCCCACAAGTACTCACATTAAATGAAGACAAGTACTACGTCTACCAAAGTTTTGTGTCCTTGATAGCCTTGAGTTTATAGTGGGTCAGAATAGCCAGTGAAAAGCTTGTCCCCACTTGGGTTGTTCCTCTTGATTGCTCAAGAGCAGGCCCGCTAAAGGATTCTAAAATTGAACAAAGAGTGGATCAACCTTTGAGTGTCAAGATTTCTGGTTCACCTCAAGGGTGAAGAGCATACTCTCCTAGCTCAAAAATTTCTCCCAAACACACCAAGCAAAGGTTCAAATACCCTCTTGCTTTCAAAATCTAAACATGGGTCAAGATTTTCTGATTCACCACAAGGGTGAAGAGCATACTTCTCCTACCACCAAAAGATTCCTACAACAAGATATTAAGTGCCTAATAAATGAAATAACTAGTATATGCCACACTTAAAATGAAAGCAATTAAACAAGCACTTGATTGGTTTTTATGCTTTGGGCGGCCCTGCAAAAACCATTAGTAGCCCTTGTGCATTTGAAGCTTTGACATGCGTTCTTTTAAGCAAATATTTCAAGAAATGAGAGAACCTACAAGCACAAATTGTTAGCCCTAAAAAGATTAGCACATCAAAACCAAATGAAATCTATAATTAAACCCCTATTCTACCACAGCAAATTAGAAATCTGAATCAAATCAACTAAATCTTGCAAAGAAATGACAAAAATTGCTCACTGCCAGGCTTGGGCAATATTTCTGTCAGAGAAAGAGTCGTGCAATATTTCCCTCTGTACTGGTGTGATATTTTATCCCTGGGCAATATTTCCTAATACCTGCATGTGACAGAGAACAAAATAATAGTATGACAAAGTCTGCAAATGCGCGTGATACTTTAACTGGTAAAGTATCACACTGGTATATAATAAACTATCATACGATACTAGAAAATTGTCGCATGATAATTCTGTCAGAAAAAACCAGAGAGCCGAAACAAAAAGCAAATATTGACCAAAAATTTGTGGAAATGCATAAAAAGGACAAAACAAGAATGTTCTGCCCGATGATGGGCGCCAAAAATGTACACACTAAATAGTGCACTTCTCTAAGTCATTACTTCCAAGAGAATTCATGAATGGGAAACCTTGAGAAAGCGAGCTAGAGCTCCCTAGGCATGGAGTCACAAGGATTCAAAGACACAAGGGCAAGAGTGCCAATATCCTCAAGAATCAACAATGAAGATGCAATACAACTATGCTAAGAATGAAGATGCAAGCTAAACTATGAAAGGAAAGTATTACAAATCCTTACTAATTAAGCTATGTGAGCTAATCTAAAGCATAAAGGAAACTAAGCTAGAAAGAATGAACATGAAGCTATGATGCAAGAATGAAAGCTAAATGCATGAAGATCTCCAAAGCTCCAAAGTCTCCAAGAAATCTTGTAGCATAGGATTAGTATTCAAAGTTGGGATCCTAGAATGAGAAAAGAGCTTTCTTTTTAAAGGAATTGAAAAGGAATGGACCATGGAGATTAAGAGGCAAAAGATTTAATCAAGGGTGGAGCTTGAAAGAGGAGAAATCCATGTGCACAAATCTCCTCCAATGAGAAAACAAGAGTTGACTTTTGTGTCCATATGAGACAAAAAAGTCTTTTCTTCTTTTTATAAATTAAGAATAATGCTTTATTTGTGCAACTTAGGATAAGAGGAAGAGTGGGGGCTTTTTATTTAATAAAATGGGAGGGAATTCCTTTTAAATAGATAAAGACTTAGGATAAAATGGTTAGCCCATGGAAAATAATTGAATAAATGATAAAATAGGATTTGATCAAGGAAATTGATATAATTGAAAATGTTGATTTTTGAAAATATTGACTCAGGGATTTGATAAATTGCTGAATGGGGGCCCAAAGTCTAGGTGACCATTTTAGGGTGCATACACCTATATTTGAACTCTCATATCATATTTGGTGTATCACCTGGTTCTCTAGTTTATATTTTAAGATCTTAGATTCATTTCAGTAACTTCTATCTCTTTTCCCATAAGTTTGAGTTAGTTTTGTGGAGTTATCAGTGATTATCCAGTAGGAACCGACCTAGAATCTAGAGGTTTCATTTCTAGTTATGCATTTCTCACATGTAGAAATGAATCCCATGTTAGGCAAGGTTTTAAAACTTGTATAGTTTAATATGGTGCAAATTTTAGCCTTAATAGTTTTGGAACGCCCGGTGGGACTTAGACAACAGTTTATAATCTTTTATTTGCTGGTTTTATTGTGCAACCTGCAAATTTTTAGTCTCTTCAAAGAAGTCTTAAAGCACAGTTGGCAACTCCATTGGTGAAGAATCAATAGTATCAGTGCTGATAATTATTTTTTATGAGAAAAATTGAGACAAGGAGCTTAAATACATTTGAATATTTGCAATTGGATACACCCAAAAGGAAGGGTAGAACTCTTAAAAGAACTCCACATACAAAGAGGGTTCAGTCTTCACCTCCAAGAGTTTATGTAAGAAGGGTAAGATCAGGAAAAAGGGAAAATTCTGCAAGGCATTCAACATCACCAACTATAAGAACATAATATCTTAATTCTGCAGATATATCAATTTCATAGGCCAATTTTGATGTTGTTTCTACTTCAGCAGCAAGTACTACTTCAACATTCTCAAGTACTATAGTAGCTAGTTTGAGCTCAGTTTCAACAAGTGTTTCAACACAGTCTCATACTATGGCTCTTCCAAGAGCTTTTACTTTTGTACCATTTGATCAAGGTAGTCCCTTGAATCTTACTGCACACAATGATATACCTCTAGCAGCTTTGAAGGGGTTACCATATTTCACAGGAGAAGGTCAAACGACCGCTTACAAGCATATGTGAGATGTGGCTTCCATCTATAATGTTCATCATGTGAGACAAGATAATGTTGCTGTCAGATTGTTGGCAACTTCATTCAAAGGAAAAGCATTGGATTGGTTTAGAAATTTACCTGTGGCTTCTATTTCCAATTGGGATGAATTGGGTGATGCCTTCACCAAATTTTTTGAGGACAAGTCAGACCATTTGTCACTTGTAGAGTAGTTAACAATAATTAAAAGAGCCCCACAAGAGCAAATGATAGATTTCAATTCCTGTTTTCAAAAAACATGGAATAGAATACCAGTGGCGGTGAGACCAAGTGCAAAATATGCTTTTCTATACTATTTGAAGAGTTTAAATAGTGACATTTCGGTAATGATTCAATCCATGGGAGGTACATTGTTACCAAAAGCTTTTAATCTTGCTGTTAGAGTAGAAAATAGCCCTTAGGCCTCCTATGCCTTATTTTCCAAATATTCAGCCAAATATGCCTCTTAATATACCACCAATATCTCCTTTACCTACTATTCCAGTTCTTTCTACTACTGTGGGTTATGAAATTACAACAGCTGATCCATCGAATGAGCTGCAGGAAATCAAGAGCAGCCAACAAAAGATAGAAAGTATTCTACAAACCTTGGGAAATGTGTTAACCAGTATGAAGAAGCAACAAACTCAAAGCCCGAGGCCAACATTTCAACAGTATAATCAGCAGCAAGGAGTTAGTTAGCCATATCAAGCTCAAGGTCAAGGGTATTAGTACCAACAAAACATGCAGCCATATCAAGGGAATTATCAAGGACAATGGCAAAATGTTAATCAATAGCCTTTTCAACCATATAATCCAATACCATTAAATGCTGCAAATTCAGTAAGAGATATGGTACCTGCTCAAAATAATTTGATATCAGAGGCAAATTGGTGTTATCCATGTAATCAAGCACATAATCAGTCCACATGTTCCAATGGAGTGATCAATCAAGCCCTCATGGTCCAAAATGCTGCAAGTTCATAGCTGGACACATCTTCTAGTGGACCTGAACAATAGCAAGATATAAACACCATGGAAACTGGAATCCTTAACTGGCAAGGAGAAGAGTTCTGCAGATTGAATGGTGAATCACCAATTGAAGCCAATACCTGAGAAAAGAAAAGGGCTCTAGAAATGGAACAAACAATTGGTAAAGAAGCCATGGCTACAAGAGCATCACTTACACCAAATCCAAGTATCTTGCAAAAGCCTGTAAGTCAACCAATTAACAACCAAAAGGTGCATTCAACTGTACCTTATAACATTGTTGACAGTATGAAAATAATGAATGTGTCAATGACTATGTGGGATTCCTTATCTCTTCCTGGGCAAGATGAAATGTTGAAAAAAGCATTGAGTGGAGTGGATATGCAAGGCCAAGCTGCTTATGATAATGGGAAGGTAGTTATGACAAATTCTGAACAAGCCACTGGTGAGGACAACAAGAAAAAAACTACTGTTCAAGGTAAGGTTGTGAGACCTCATCCATTCTATGTTTCCTTAATAATTGGGAAAAATTTAGTACATAATTGTATGGTTGATGGTGGGGCCACTTGTACTGTGATGCCTAGGAAGGTAGCTGATCAGTTAGAATTGAAATATAAACCTATTGAAAAGGGAGTAGTCCAATTAGATGGCACAACTGTGAATTCCATAGGATTCATTAAAAATGCTAGTTTAACCTTGCATGCCTGCCCTACTTTTTCTATTCCACAAGACATATTTGTAATAGATTTACCTCCCTATTTTGGTCTTTGCTTATCAAGAGAATTTACAACTAAGATAGGAGGCTATTTTTCATATGATTTATCCCACATGATTTTTCACACCCATTATGGAGCTAAGGTCTATATAAAATCAGAGTTGCTTGCAAAAGATATAATAGAGCCTTACACACCTAGCACGGTAAATGCAAATTATGTCAATTTTGGCCAAGATGATCATGCTTCTCCTATTTCATGTACATCCACTGCTAAAATTCCTGACATACTTTTAGATGAGTGGGCTGTAGACAATGCTTTTTGAGGCTAACTCTAGTTCTGTTCTAAATGCTGGAATGGGTAATTACATGTTCCAAGAAGCTAGTTTGGTAATGCCAAACTTAGTTAAAATGGTAGAATCTGATTCTGAGTAGCAAGACAAAGTCTGGAATATGTTTTTTGATGGGTCCAAAAGTAAACATGGTGCTGGAGGAGGTGCAATGTTGGTATCTCCTGATGGAATGAAGCATTATGCAGCCTTTAGATTTGGTTTTTCTTGCACTAATAATACGGCTGAGTATGAAAGTTTGATTCAGGGTTTAGAATGGGCAAAGAAAATGGGCATTGGTTGCATTAAGGTTCATGGTGATAGTGAACTTATTGTTAATCAGGTAAGAGATTTACATGTTGCCAAAAATGATACTTTGAAACTATATAAGCATCGTGTATGGGACATTATTGAGGAGTTTTCTGCTTTCAATATTGTTTCTATTCCAAGGATTAAAAATCAGCATGCAGATAGATTAGTAGCTGTAGGTGCTCAATTTGATATACCTACAGAAATCAGCAAGGAGAATATCTAGCAACATGTTAAGATTGTAGTAAGGCCTTTAGTTCCCAATAATAACTTAAACTGGAAAGTTTTTGAAAATGATGAACAGATCTTGCAATTTTTGCTGGAAGAAGATATTTTTGCAGCTTCTAATCAGGATAAGTTAAAGCAGACTTATGGAGACCAAGTGGTACAACTTAAGTCCAACAAGTTGCCTAAAGGTTTGGTTTCATTGGAATCTATTTTCAATTCAGATGATCAAGCTAAAAAGGACAAAACTGGTTTGTTGGTTTCTCAAGAACATTATGAGAGTTTGAAGGTGGCACCGGGCAAAAGCTTGAAGTTTGGTAAGGTGAGTACTCCTTTGGAAAAAGAGTCTTATATTCAAGTTTTTCAAAAATTTTTTGATGTGTTTGCATGGGAATATGGTGATTTAAAAGGGTTTAATCTTGAGTTAGCACAACACACCATAGAACTTGAGCCTAATGCCAAGCCCGTTAGGCAGAGACAAAGACCTGTCAATCCCAAGTTAGAGCCATTAATGTAGAAAGAAGTTTTTAGGCTGATTGAGAGTGGCATTATTTTCCCAATCAAACACACTAGTTGGGTGTCCAATCTCATCCCTATTAGAAAGAAGAATGGAGAGCTGAGATTATGTGTAGATTTCAGGGATTTGAATAGAGCATCATTGAAGGATAGGCATCCCCTTCCTTCTATGGAACAAATACTTCAGTACGTTGCTAGTTCAAAGCGCTTCTCTTTGTTAGATGGTTATTCGGGGTATAACCAGATTCTAGTCAAGAATGAGGATCAATATAAAACTACTTTTACCACTAAATGGGGTACCATGGCATACAAGAGAATGCCTTTTGGTTTTTCAAATGTAGGGGAAACATTCCAAAAAGCCATGGATATGGCATTTAGTAATCTGATGTACTAGTTTGTAATAGTGTATCTTGATGATATCACAGTATACTCCAAAAAAGAAGCAGATCATTTGGACTAGTTAAGGCGTATTTTTGAGCGCTGCAGGGAGTTTGGGATATCTCTCAATCCAAAAAAGTTTTTGTTTTTTGTGCATGAAGGTAAGCTTTTGGGTTATGTGGTTTCTAAGCAAGGGGTTATAATGGATCCGGAGAGGATAGTAGCAATTTTAGAGTTACCATTGCCGCATCATAAGAAAGGATTGCAGTCCTTTATTGGGAGAATTAATTTTGTAAGACAGGTTTTGCCTAACATTGCTGATTTATTGAAACCATTGACTGCTATGTTAAAGAAGAATGCTATTTTTAGTTGGACAAAAGAGGCCAAAAATAGTTTTCAGGTTATTAAAGAATCTTTAGCAGTAGCTCCTGCTTTAGTAAATCCTGATTTTAGCAAGGATTTCATTCTGTATGCATATGGTGGTTATGAGACCGTTTCTGCAATGTTGGTACAACAAAATGTATTTGGTCTGGAGCAGCCAATAGCCTTTTTCAGCAAAGGTTTAGAGGATTATGAGCAGAGATACAGTTTTGTGGGAAAGCATGTCCTTGCTGTTGTTAAGGGACTTAAGAAATTTTGACACTTGTTGTCTCATAACAAGATTCATTTAAGGGTTGCGCACCCTAGTGTCAAGGAATTCTTACTCAGTAAGGATTTGAATGAAAAGAGAGTTGGCTGGATAACATGGGTCATGGAGTATGATGTGGATATCCAGGTGACTAAGTTGGTTAGAGGCAAGGGCCTATGCGAGCAGATTGTTGATGGAGAGGTTTCAGAGCTACAAGGGCAAGAAGATACTATTTTGGTGACTGGTATGACAATTGATGATGATAGAACAACAAGTTGGTTACAAGATATGGTTTATTTTTTGAAGACCAGTGAATGCCCAGCCAATTTGGACAAGGCAAAATGAAGGTATTATCGGTTACAGTCAGTTCCTTTTGTCTTAGTTAATGATGTTTTGTATAGAAAGGATCACAATGGTGTCCTTCTCAGATGCATTGATTCAGACCAGATTGCAGACATTTTGCATGAATTCCATGATGGTCATTCAAGAGGTCATTTTTCCCCTAGAACTACAACATATAAAATTCTTAGAGGCGGTTATTATTGGCTTGATATTTTCAAAGACAACCATGCCTATGTTAGAAAATGTGTCAAGTGCTCCATGTTTGTAGGGAAAGAAAGGCTACTAGCTTTGCCTTTGCAGCCAATTAAAATAGAACAACCCTTTCAAAAGTGGGGTGTTGACTTCATAGGGCCAATCAACCCTCTGTCAAGTGTGGGGCACAAATGGATAATTACTGCAACTGATTATTTCACATGTTGGATGGAGGCAACAACAGTCAAGGATGCAAATGAGACAACGGTCCTTAATTTTTTTGATGATATTGTGAATAGGTTTGGAGTACCTGATTCTATAATTTCTGATAATGCACTTGCTTTCATTGGACTAAGAGTAACTAAGTGGGCACTTAAGCATGGAATTTATCTTAGTACTAGTTCCAACTATTACCCACAAGGTAATGGGTTAGCAGAGTCTACAAACAAGAACCTAATAAGAATTATTAAAAGAACTTTGCAGGAGAATCAACGTGATTGGCACTCTAAGTTGAAGGCTGCCTTATGGGTGGATAGAATCACTCCAAAGAAAATAATTGGGAACTCACCTTATCAATTATTTTATGGAAAGGAAGCTCAGTTGTCTATTGAAATAGAGTTGCTAGCAGTTGATCTTGCCACTCCATTGGTTCTTTTTGAGGAGGGAGATCCTATGCTAGTGTGTTATGCACAGCTGATGGAGTTGGAGGAAAGTAGAAGGAAAGCAATGCAAACTATGGAGTTCTAGTAGATGCAAGTTAAGAGAAGCTTTGACAGAAAAGTGAGAGCTAGGGACTTCAATGTGGGTGATATTATTCTCAAGTGGGATGAGTTTAAGAGAAAACCGGGCAAGCACACTAAGTTTGATTCATTTTGGGGAGGCTCATTTGTGATTATAGAATGCAAGGAACATAACGCTTTTCAGCTGTCAACTCTTGAAGGAGAAAATCTACCTATACCAGTTAATGGTATTCACCTCAAACCTTGTTTTGAGGTATGTCCTACTTTGTAAATCCTAGAGTTTCTGAATAAGGTGCTGTTGCACTATTTGCTTTGAGTTTTCTTTTCCTAGGTGTTAGTAGTTAGTTTTCAGCAGAAGACACTCTTAACAACACATTCATACATATTAGGGTGCCTACATATCAAAATTCTATGCCACACATGTAGGAGATTTTTCTCAACTATCAAATGTGTTGTACAACATTCACATATAGGCATCATGATACATACCAACATGCTATTAAGATTGTTTCTGTTGCTGGTTTTAGTTAGTTTTCCAATTTTCCCTAAGTGTTTTTAGAACACAAGTTGCCATGTTTGTTCAGAACAGATAAATGGCTGGTAAATATCAATACCTTATAACATCCTGAGTGTACACCTATTCCTTGGAGTAGGGGAGCCATGCTACCACAAGCCATAAATCTACACTCAGGATCCTATCCTACACTAATATTTATCAGTCACCTATTCTCCAATTTGAGTGTTGCAAATTTTTATTGACTCTCAGCCCAATGGATATTCAAGGCTACTGATTTTCATTTATAACAGGTATACATCTCGCAAAGGTCGCCAAGAATGTTATCAAAATTCCATTTATCTTAGCAATTTTTCTATAAAGACATAGTTGGGAATCAATTCATCCCATTTTTTGTTATATAATTAGTTGATATGCAACCAGCAAAGTAAATACAATACAAAGTTATGAGAAGAAATCATTTTCTTTGTATTGAACAATGATAAAATACATTTTTGAGTTCATTCATTTGAAAATATAAACGCATGTATTTAAGATCAATTCAGGAAAGACTCACATAAGCCGTGAGCATAGCCTATTTCTCCTACAAGATTTAAGACAACATTAAAAGATAGAATAAGAGAAGAGAGAATAGGTCTAGAGTAACCAATCATTGCCTGTTGCTCTGACTAGTTAGTGTGGTTGCTGATCTGGGAGTTGTCCGTAGTATGCAAGGCTTCCAGCGAGTTCCTAAGTCCTGCAAAAAATGGAGAAATAATGATGTTAGATCCCATACAGATCTAAGAAATGACAGGTTACCTTTAATTTTCTCTATGCCTATGCTGCCTTTAAGGTTGTCCTAAATCTAAAGAGAAAGTTTTAAAAACAAAAAAAAAAATCAGAATATCCTCAGAGCTTGTGGGAAAGAACATTTATGCTAATGTGTTTGTTCCATGTGCAGAAAAGCAATACATAATGATCAAGCATGCTAAAATAATAGCGCCAATGCTGAGATACCTGTTTATTCAGTGTTGAATAAGTATTTCAAAAAATCTTTTCAAATTCACAAATCAATATCATTTATGGATGAAGGTGATAGGTTTGTTAAAATAGGCCAAGTATCAAATAATAGTTTCAGCTTGTTATACTTTCATGAAATTTTTACAGCAAGGAAATCAAAGCGTGGATCTAGATTAATAAAATAGAACAACAGCTCCAGTATTTTAAAGGGTAAGGGAAATAGTGAGTTTTTGAACTAAGCAATAGTATGTATGAAGACAACTCCCTGTTTTGATTTATTCAGCAATAATGAGAAAGGCTTTGAGTTTTATCTTTGTAAGGAGGACAACTACAGGATTAACACAAGCATGATAAAGAATTTTCAACTCACATAGAATGTTCTCGCTCAAGTAAATGCAAGATAAAGGGTAAAAACAACTACATCTTTTAGCTGTTTATCAAAATGCTTAAGGGAAACAACAAGAAATCAAGCATAGAGCAAGTTACAAAAGAGACGAAGCCCAAATTGCATAAATAAATACAAAGTACCAGTTAAGTCGAGTTTGCTGCCAAAGTGTTAGTCAAGCTGGGCTTCTTAAAGTTACAACAGTATTGATCCCAGAGTTTCATGTTTGGTATGTTTTTAAGGAAAAGATCAGAGACTTAGTAGAGGTGGTGGCTGGAGCAAAATGGAAGCTGGAACCAGGTGGATAATGCAAGGTTGTTTCTATGTGGCCACTATCATGGATATGATAAAGTCAGAACCATTTGATAGCAGCTAAATATAAAATAGACTAAACATGCCTAGAATACACCCAGATTCAAAATTCAATGGAGTTTAATTTCTCAAATAAGTAATGTTCACGAGTAAAAGTCTCACAATACAGTATGCATGTATGCTACAATACAATAATTTTAGACAATGAGACTTTTAGTACTCACGACAATCTTGGGTATAGACTGAAGTTTGCAGATTGAAGGAAGTCACATGTAGAAGTGACACAAACAAGTTCAATGGTGGGAAATATGGCTTGATTTCAAATAGCAAAGCATAGCAAAGATTCTGGATAAGGGAGAATTGCAAGTTGCAGGAAAGGAGAGAGATTCTTAGTTGTCAAGCCAGTTTTGTGACATTGCAACAATCATAATGGAGAAGACAATCAATCCTGAGACTAATCATCCTTATACTATCAATATGGTTGAACGTTCAATGCACGAAGTACATTTTGTTGTAGATCCACACAAAAGCTCAAAACAACATGGCATTGGATCTAATCCGCGAGCTTCAGAAACACTTACCCATAAAAAGATCACCAATGAGACTACGGCTTGTAGTCCCTAAGAACCAAGAACCTATTTTGTTGAAAAAAATTGAGATATGGAAGCCCTGCATAGAGTCCAAAGAGGTCTCCATGAATCAGATTTTTGTGGTTTGTTCAGATTGAACTTGCCCACTTTTGAGATTGTGATGCCTTTGTATGAGAATGTAAAGGGAGGCTTGAAATTCTATCTATGTCCAGTCACAAGGATGAAGATATAAGAGTTGAATACGATGGCAGTGATGCTCCCTCAAAATTTTTTCACATTTTTGAGCCAGGAAGAAGTGAACCACAAAGTGAAGTTAAAGAATTGATGATAAGCATGTAGAATACTACAATTGCAAAAGATAACTCATCTGGTGGAAATATTCACACTAGTCAAAAAGCTAACAATGGAGGTGCAAAGATTATTCAAGAAGAGAAAAGACAACAAAGCTGTGCAACCTGCAATGCATATGTAGGAGAGGCAAATCAATATTGAGAGCATTTATAGTAATGACGGAAAATGAAGCATAGGAGTCATTATTATTTCTATTTTTAGAGGTTTCATTTTAAACAGTAATGAAGTCATGGTTTTCAGTAGAAAAGGATATATCAGAAATAACCATTTTTTTTGGTTAAGATGTGCATACTTGAAGGAGAAGCCTATGAATCCATAAATCTTTGTTTGGCGGCTCAAAGAAAAGGAAAGACGAAGAGAAGTAGTCCAGAAAATTCTCAACAATGGTAGCGGTTGTTCAAACCCTACGTAGCATTTCTCTCCAATACACAAAAATCAAATGATATGAAAATTTTAGGGTTGAATAGCATTTTAACTTTCCCTCAATTGTATTGCATAAGTGTTTGAAGTCTACGGTGAAATGCTTTCAAGTGAATTTTTCATATGATGAATATGTTATTTAGCATTATAATTGTGTGGTAAGTAATAATGTTAAGTGTTATTTTGGGTCTTCTTTTGGTTCATGTTTTCTTATACATTATATATTAATATCAATTAATTGGTTTACTTCGCATATCAATTAATAGTTATTAATGTATTTTGACATTTATTGTAATTAATTTATATGGATTGATGTATCCTATAAATCATTCCATAAATATTAAAATCTTGTTTAAAGAAAACATTAATGATGTAAATGGAGAGATAAGGGTGCTTTAATTTGAAGACTTCTTCTTTGAAAGATTGAGTGAGGTGTCCAAACATCTAGAGGGTATATAGGGCTTGTTAGAGCGGATATAGGGATGTTGGAGTTCTTCTAGGAGAGTAGAGAGGATTTAGGGGTCAGATTTTGACTTTCTCAAGCCTGTTTGGGTGTTCTTTATGGCTTTTTGAGCCTTTTGGGGTTAGTTAGAGATGAGTCATAGCATACTTTATGACTTGGAGTTTTTTCGGTGGATAGACTTCATTTCATGGGCTTTTAGGTCTTGTTTTTAAGGCTATTTTCTAGCATCCGACCCAAGGTTTGGGTTTGTACTTAGTGAGTTTTTGGCTCATTATTTTTCAGTTCTGATTATGCAAATGAGGCTTATGAGACATATTTTGGTGTCCTTAGCATTTTTGTGCAGATATTTGTAACTCTTTTGGAAGATCAAATACAAGTGACAACAGCTGAGTTTATGTTATCTGAATTTATTTTGGAGCCTTCTTTTCTTTCTGTAATTCTGTGTGTATTTTTAGGTGATTTGATAAAGACAATTAGTGAATTGTCATTATTCCATGTTGTTTTGTCTCACCCAAACACCTAGTTGCAAAAAAGTATGTTTGTTTGCAAGTTGTAGTTCATGTCTTAAGGGGTGAAGCTCATAAGAGAGGCATTTGTTTTCCTCCTTATTCTGGTTCATTTTTTAGACTTTATTACAAAATACTTATGCAAGCCTCTACAGAAAGGAAGTGTTTTGTATTCACTTAGATAATATAGTAATCTTTCTTATTTTCCTGTATTTGAACTCTCAGATCATATTTGGTGTATCACCTGGTTCTCTACTTTAGATTTTAAGATCTTAGATTCATTTCAGTAACTTCTATCTCTTTTCCCATAAGTTCAAGTTAGTTTTGTGGAGTTATCAGTGATTATCCAGTAGGAACCAGCCTAGAATCCGGAGGTTTCATTTCTAGTTATGCATTTCCCACATGTAGAAATGAATCCCATGTTAGGCAAGGTTGTTAAACTTGTATAGTTTAACAGGGTGCAAATTTTAGCCTTAACAATTACATCATTTCATACATTAAATCATTGCATGTCAAATAGAACATCATAACATCATCAATAGGTGCATATCATTTAAGTCATTTAAAAATATTGCATATAAAAGCATAGGACATTGCAACATCATTCATATCTTATAAACATCTAGAATCATTAGGTATTAAATATCCATAATCCTACACATTACATAAAACCATTGCATTGTATCACATTTACATATCATCAATCCATTATTCATTAAATCCTTCTAACACATCTATATATCATTGCATCCATAAAGAAAAACATTAATCATTAAAATCCATATCATTGCATTTATCCATCTATTCTAGGTCATACATAAGATAATCATTTAAGCATCAATAGAACATATGCATACATATCAAAAACATCATTATGAAAAGCATAAAACAAAGCATATCAGAGATAGAACCATCTAGATCTGCCTATCATGCTAAAACACCGAAAAAAGAGATCCAACACATCATGACATCATATATAGTAAAGCTATCAAATTGGGTATCAAAGTCCATGGTACATCATCATGAAATAAGCAGAATATCAGAGTCCATGAAATGATCATAAATGCAAATATCCAGACATTAAAGTCTATCAATGTATCAGAGTATCTACATAAACAACATCAACAAACCAAAAAATGATACAATAGAGTCCAATGTCTCGATATCAAAAAAAGATTGAGATCATGTATATCATCAAATACAAGAATCTGATGTATCTCAAATCATAAAGTCAATTGGTTGAATCACCAGTACCATCTCCACCATCAAGACTAGGAGCACTATCTAGAGGATGACTAGAGCTCGATTGTAACCCATGCTGACTCATCACTACCATAAAGGCCTGTATCATAGAACTCAACTACCTAACCTCCTATCTAACCTTGGACATCTTTGACTATAAAGCTCAAACATCTGGTGCAGCTATGCTAGGAGCCTGTGTAGAAGAAGTCTTTGGTGGAGGCATAGAAGAAGGCATGGATGAAGATGGATCTGATAAAGATGGAACAAAACTGGAAGATGATGGATGAGAAGAAGAAGATGGCATCAAAGCAGAAGCAGGTTCCTGAGAAGATGAAGCCTATGGAATGATAGGAGGTATACCCTGCTGAGGAGGAGGACCTTGTGCTTGATCCAATAAAACCTATGCCTCAACCTCTCTATGTCCTCTGGCTCTAGGTCGGCCATGTCTCATAGCTAGATCAACAAAAACTTGATGAAGTTCTCTATCTGCACCACCTCTAGCCTGACCACCAAACCTAGGAGGAATAGGAGTAGTAACAATAACTGGAATATGAACTATGCCTTCTCTGTCTACTCGACGACGCCATCATCTATGTCATGCTCTAACTATACCCCCACCCCTCCCACCATCTCCATCATCTGCATCATCTCCATCATCTCTCGCATCATCACCGCCATCACCATTAGACAACTCATCTATACCAGGTACCCTCTCAACAGAATCTGTAAACCTTAGAAATGGGTTCTGAGAGAACCAATCTGTGTACTCATCTGTAACACCAGTATCAATAACATGATCTCTCATCAACTATGGTAAATGCCCAAGGTCTCGTACCTCTTGGTAAGCTGTCCTGAAATCCACATAGGGACCCCATAGAGATCTCTTAGCATGAACCCGAGCATACATCGCAATGCCCTAGGGCATACCTTGTGTGCGCCCATACTGACATAATACCCTCCTGAAGAAAAATCTCTCAATGATATATGGGGTACGCCCAATTATCCACCGCAGATAGAACATGTAGGGAAAGTCAGTGCTATCCTTAGGCCAAGCCTCACATCCCAGATACGGCCACTACATCACTACATCCATATCATTGATAACACGATGCCAGTAGTCTAATTTACCCATATGGGTCTGTATCACCATACCCTCATACATCCAGGTGAATGGCCAACCTGGATCTCATTGTCGTGCCATAATGGGCCATGTCACTAGGATATGCTCCAAAGTCCAAAGCTGTAAGAGAATCGCTCCTATAGTGAGTGTGGAAGATCATCGATATACAATTGTATGTAGCTTGTGATATAACTAAGCTAACACACATTATCCCCACTCAAATTATTGAGGATGAACCATCAAGTCCTCCAGAATAGGACCCCATCCGAATGCAAACCCATGTCCTCGTCTATCAGGAACAAGGAACCCACCAATCAAAGCGCCTAATACTGCTGGCAACACCAGAAAAGAATGAAACTATGCCCACTGGATGTGATCATTTCCAATGGTCAGATCCTGGAAGACCTACCGACACGCTGATCCATCATAAACAAAATCATAGTATACTAGCTCTCCTCTGGTAGGAAGGCAAAGGATATGATATACATCCTTCGGGGTGATCATCATCTCACCCATAGGAAAATGAAAGATATTATGGTCCGAGTGCCATCTCTTGGCCATAGCTGTAATCAAACCCTGATTCACTTGAAATTGTGGTAAAGCAAGTAGGAAAGACAACCCACAAAGGATGACATGTCTCCAATCAAATGCACTCAAGTCATCGATCATACTCATAGGTAGAGATACAAACCACAGACGGCTAATGACTTAAGCACCGCCTGCAAAAAGAAAGTTCAATTACATCAGTTTTGAAATCAGTTATCATTTGGATTATCCTAAGTCAATCAAACATTTAAAAAATATCAAACCACAATCAATTTTCCTGATTCTACTCAGAGAGGATGGAAAATTCATCATCATCTATCATCTAAATCTAGATTGACAATCAAACATTCAAACTATGACTGACTCATACTGACATCTTACGATTCACTATAACATGAAGTTTGTTACCTAAACCAATCATCTGATTGACGACATTGAACAGTTTGAAAAACTGACTACGACATTTAAAAAAAATTTCTATCAGGGTGAAAGCGCTATTTCAGGGTTTAAAAATGCTAAAAATCAAAAGTGCTATTTAAAAGTTTAAACGTGCTACCTAAAATTTCAAAAGCGCAACATCAACGCAAAAGCGCAACATCAACGCAAAAGCGCTAAAACTTTGTAAAAGTGCCATTTAAAAAATCATACGTGCTATTTATGACTTATAAGCGAAATTCAAATTAAAAGCGCTATTTAAAAAAACAAAAGTGGTTTATGCCCTAGAACAGGTGTGTAAACGTGCAATTCCGCTTCGCGGAAGTGCTAATTAAAAGCGTGGAAGCGCTAAAAAAATGCAAATGCACTATTAAAAGTGTTAAACACGCTATTTCAATTTATAAAAGAAAAAAAAGAGGGTTTTTCATAGAAAAATTCAATTTTTTTGAAATTAAATACATATATAAATAAAAAAATCAAGAGGATCAAGCACTTACTGCAGGACCATAGGTGAGTGGCCGATGATATCGGCGGTTGCACTCAAACCTATGCTCACGTATTGGGATAAACATCACAAAAGAGTCAGAGGAAGTCAGAGCTAAAAGTCAACAATAAAAGTGAAAATGAATAGTAAAAATGACTTTTTTTACCCTTAATATAAGCCCTTTTGACCTAAAAAGGGAATCTTTGACCAGAGAAGGCTCGGAAACCCAAAATTTTCACTATTTTTTCCAAATTAGGGGCATCTATCATCACTAAGACGCAAAAACATTATCAGAAATGAAATTGAAATTCATTATAAATTGACCTAATTAATGCAAATTGACCTAAACCATCAAAATTTTCAAAACATCCATCAAATTTAATTTCATTTCCGAGGGGGCATATACTTGGATAATCAGAATGATGTCAACATCATCAAATCAGAGGAACGACCATCAAATCAAAGCGCAATTTTTTATCAAAATTTTTTTTGCTTATTAATTGAAAGGGGCATCAAACATCGAATCACATCAAATCAGGTATCACATCAGTAATCTAACATCGAATCGACCATCAGGACACCAAAATCAATTCGAACTGCATCAATCATATCATCAGAATCTGCATCTCATATCGAACATCAAGATCAACCATCGACGAAATCTAGACCTTTTATCAAGTTGGATCAAAACATTCTTTGAATAGACACGCTTCACATGTCAACTCAAAGAGGGGCATTTGTAATCACCGAAAAGTGGACAGGACCATTCATGTGATTAATCAAGGCAAAATCAAGGCAATTGAATCGAAACAGACATTTAACCAATCAAAATTAAAATCAAGCTTTAATTCAATTTAATTAAAAATCAAAGCCATAAAGTCAAATTAAATCGATCAAATCATGATAAATTAAATCAATGTGGAATTAATCAAATTAATTGTATAGTTTAATTTAAAATCAAATTAACCCATTCAAGGGGTGCATATGGCTAAAAAAATTAATTAAATTCAATTAATTAAGTCCTATTTTCTCTCAACACCACATGGGAGGAAAAAGCCTCAACCAATAGGATTTAAGGAAAGAGCTCACATGGATCAAGCCAAAATGAATCTCAATCACTCAATTTGAAAGAGCATCATGTCCACTCATCTTGTCTTCTTGTCCCAAGCTTTGAGGACACAATATTTAAATTGTCTCCAAAGGGTGGAACCAAGGACTTAACCCCAAATCAACCTTGATCAAATCCAACAACACCCCCTACCCTTGCCAAATCCTATAAAAGCAAGGGATAATTCACTCATAAATCATCCAAAAATCTGAGAATTGCATCTAACCTCTTGAGATTTTGAGCTAGGAAGGCAAATTTAGAAGTTAATTAAGCATTTCAATATGGAATTGAACTATTTTAGCTTTCTTTATCATATATTCTCATTCTAGGACTGTCATTAATGGAGGCTTGCTGAGAGCTTCACCATTAACATCCCTAGTTAGAGATCCATAGAGTGCGTAATTGTCTTTATCTATTAAAATAGCTCTTCCTTTGTGGTTAATTTAGTTATTTTATTCAATTATTTGCAATACTAACCCTATGAAGGTACAAATTCTAGTACACAAAATGGCGCTCACCGTGGGGCCTTAGGCTTCACTTTCTTAAAAATCCAAAAATTTCATTTTGTTCAAATTTTTGCGTGTTAAGTTCTTTGTTTTGCAGGTGAAACAATGCTTCTGAGGCTTTAAACAACACGTTTGAGCAAGTTAACAATGCTTCTGAGCACTGTAACAACGCGTCCATGACAAATTGTTGCACCTTTGCGTAGAGAAATAACACTTTTGATCCTTTATGGCTTCTGTCTAAATTTCTATCAGCGCTTATTCCCTGACTAGCCAACATGTTTGACTCTTTCTCCATCACGTTTGATCATTTTCTGACGCCTTTGCTTAATTCTTTAGCACTTTTGCACTCTGTTTTAGTGCTTTTAAAATTTTAAGTAGCACTTTTAATCTGATCCACAACGCTTTTGAGCATTTAAATAGCGCTCACAATAATTTTTGTAGTGCTTTTGATTAAACTGCAAATTTTCATAATATGACTGTTAGAAAATGATTTTTATGTCTCTGTAGGATGACTGATCACAGAAGAATTAAAAAACCAGAGAGAAGATTAAATAGTGAGGGAAAAACCTTGATAAAGAAGATAAAAAAGGAGAATATTGCACATATCAAATTGGTTTTAGAGGATTCACAACAAGAGAGCAAGGTATATGAACATTATCTAAAAGTTGTAGACGCATATGAGGCAAAATTTGTTTCATTGAATTGGATTTATTCACCTTAATCAAGCTTTTCTTAAATTTGACAAATAAGGCTTTAGATTCAATTTTATTTTTTTTCCTTCACTTTGGCTGGTTGTGTTGACTAACTTGTTGGAGGAAAAGCACATTGGAAAGGAACGATCGCCACTAGGTAAGCATAAAATTGCAAAATCAATAAAAAATGCCCCTAGCATTTGCTAGCTTCGTTTGAAGGTAAGCCTAAACTTAGTCATTTTTTTACTTAATTTGTGGCTTTGTTGTTTTCAAAATGTAGTAAGTAAAAAAAAACCTATTATTATTTGAGAAATTTTGATATTAGGCCTATGCTCTTCACTTCTTTTAGTGAATCAAAATGCCAAAAGTGTCAAAATTTCTTGATTAAAAGAAAGGTTAAGGAAAGCAAGCACTTAAAATTTAAAACCCCTTGTTTGTGGAAGAGAGTAGAAATACTCGAATCCCATTAGTTAGTGGGTTTGGTAATTGAACTTGTTAATTGTGTTTGGGAATTGAGAAATAGCTAGGGATATGCTCTTCACCTTTTGGTGAATCAAATTCCCAAAACCTATCTCTTAACTCCACTTTCTTGCTTTCAAATTAATATGCTAGATCTTTAGTTGGGCTCACCTCCCAAAATTTGCCTTAAAAGGGCCGGTGAGAGGGACATCCCAAAGTGGGATACAATCACCTTTTCCACGATCATCCAACCCGCTATAAAATGAAATGCATGGATCCTTAATGAGGTGTGTGACAAAAGGGTGTTAAATTTTCAAACTTCCTCGAGTAGTCCTTTGGGATTGTGCAAAAATCCGACATACCAGTGGTGGGAAGCCTCTTAATATACTTGGAGGATGAAAGTTTAATATCCATTTTGAACAGAATATTGATTAAAACCTTGTTAACTTAGCAAATACTACCTTATAGAGCCATGAGGAAGGCAAATTTAGAAGTTAATTAAGCATTTCAATTTGGAATTGAACTATTTTAGCTTGCTTTATCATATATTCTCATTCTAGGATTGTCATTAATGGAGGCTTGCTGAGAGCTTCACCATTAACATCCCTAGTTAGAGATCCATAGAGTGCGTAATTGTCTTTATTTGTTAAAATAGCTCTTCCTTTGTGGTTAATTTAGTTATTTTATTCAATTATTTGCAATACTAACCCTATGAAGGTACAAATTCTAGTACACAAAGTGGTGCCCACCATGGGGCCTTAGGCTTCACTTTCTTAAAAATCTAGAAATTTCATTTTGTTGAAATTTTTTCATGATAAGTTCTCTATTTTGCAGGTGAAACAATGCTTTTGAGGCTTTAAACAATGTGTGTGAGCAAGTTAACAATGCTTTTGGGCATTGTAACAGGGCGTCCATGACAAATTGTTGCGCCTTTGCGTCGAGAAATAGCACTTTCGATCCTTTCTGGCTTCTGTCTAAATGTGTATCAGCATTTATTCCCTGACATGGATTTAAGGAAAGAGCTCACATGGATCAAGCCAAAATGAATCTCAATCACTCAATTTGAAAGAGCATCTTGTCCACTCATCTTGTCTTCTTATCCCAAGCTTTGAGGACACAATATTTAAATTGTCTCCAAAGGGTGGAACCAAGGACTTAACCCCAACTCAACCTTGATTAAATCCAACTACACCCCCTACCCTTGCCAAATCCTATAAAAGCAAGGGATAATTCACTCATAAATCATCCACAAATATGAGAATTGCATCTAACCTCTTGAGATTTTGAGCTAGGAAGGAAAATTTAGAAGTTAATTAAGCATTTCAATTTGGAATCGAACTATTTTATCTTGCTTTATCATATATTCTCATTCTAGGACTATCATTAATGGAGGCTTGCTGAGAGCTTCACCATTAACATCCCTAGTTAGAGATCCATAGAGTGCTTAATTGTCTTTATTTTTTAAAATAGCTCTTCCTTTGTGGTTAATTTAGTTATTTTATTCAATTATTTGCAATACTAACCCTATGAAGGTACAAATTCTAGTACACAGGTCTCTCCTCTCTGAGTTTTGGGGTGCCATCATCGGATTCATTGGCTTGGAAGGTTGCGACTTCTAAGGTGGAAGAGGGTTGGATCACTGTAAAATGAAAAAAGTCTAAGACATCTACGCCCTCTTTTTATGTGACCCTTCATTCCTACAAGCGTAGGGATATCAATATATCTTAATGGTTTTTTGGTTGTAGGTGTTGGGGCTGGTTTTTTCTCTAGTCCCTTTTTCCCTTTTTTGGGGTTGCATGTTGGTTTTGTGTGTGTAATGTTTTTTCTCAGGTTGTGGGATCCTGCTAGTAAAACCCTCATTTTGGTATTGATCCATTCCTTGTTGTGGGATGTCATGTTATATTTTTATGACCAAATTGTGAAGGGTTTCAAATCCCTTCAAAACCTATTTTTTCTTTAATAAAAAACCATAGAGATCATAATCATATAAAAGCATCCTAAAGACAAGGATCAAAATGACATGACCAAGCACAACTCAGCCAAATCAAGCAAACATAATCATGATGGAATATGGGGTTTTCTACTTGAAAACCTGAAAGGGTAACTCAAGTCACACTCATCCTTGCGTAGGATGATAGTTGGGGCTAGGTCAAGAACTGGGCCTTAATGTCATCTCCATCAAGGATGTGAGGTAATATTTAGACCTTCTAATTCAGGTGAAGTCAATGTCTAATACTTGCAAGATGCATCACAAGGCAATTCATGTGTATATACAATATATACATATATACATCATGTCAACTACTATATACAATAAAAGAAATAAGACATCATGTGGACCTCATAGGTGAGTAACTATGACTTCATCCCACATCATACATACACCTCAAACAAGAATGATTGAACCAAACATAAACATAAGCTTGGTATCATGTGTTAGTACATCAAGAAATGATAAACATGTAAATAAATAAGAACATATAATAATATAAAAAATATATATACTGATCCATAACTAGAATGTGTCCATCTCATCATAAAACATCAATGTCATCATATAGATTCTGAATCAATATCATCATGAGAAAATCAAAACTAAGATGCCACTTGAGTAACATCGCACACACATGATAACCAACTAAGGTTCTGAACATGACATTGAAATGTAACTAGATCGAGGGGTACTACGAAATCAAAATCCTAAACTTTGCTAGATTTGATAAAATAGCCCAAGAATCCTCACATGCTAAACAATTCTTCTAATGAACCATATATTCCCAATATTCTTTCCTTCTTGTCTTTTTGACTGTGTGAATCAATGATTTGATCAAGTTTCTCAAACTCCTTCTCTGATAATTGTTGTATCCATTCTTGTGCACCTAACAAATTTGAAAGTGTACTCTGTTTCCTTCATGATATGTATATAAATATAAAACAATAAATATTGGAGAGATATCAACCCTAATTAGAAGCTCAATCTCATATGAATTTGATGAGAAATTTTGCAAAACCTTGCACATGCCAATCTTTTTCCACTTCAACTTATTGTAGGTTCCTTATGGAAACCAATCTTTTTTCAGATATGTCATTACACTCTCCAATTTGAAATTATTACACTCTTCTATGCATATATACTTGTTCTTTATTTAATGACACTCTTATCCAAGTTCTCTTTCACTTCTTGTGCAAATCATGAATATACTTAGAAAAATAATTCTTTGTAATACTCTTTCTACTCAAATCTGCACTATTTGCTTGTGCCAATATCAAATCCCACTAATTTGGTTTATTCCCAACCAAACATATTAACAAATTTATAAAACTTCAATTCACAAATTTGGTTTGACCATAAATTTAAGTTTTGTATATTGAGCTAAATCCCAATTGTGTACCCATCTTCTTCAACAAAGTACGACAAAAATGACCAACAAACTTTGTATCCCGATCTAAAACAATACTCTTTGGCAAGTGATGTAATCAAATTCTTTTTAAAAAATAAAGTAGTTGTATTGGAAGCATCACTTCATTTGTGACATGGTATAAAATTAGTCATTTTTGAAAATCTATCCACTACAACAAAAATATATTCTTTACCTCTTTGTGTTCTTGGTGATCCAAAAAAAAGTCCATGCTAATACGTTCGCATGGTCTCTTCGGTATTGGAAATGACTGATATAATCAAGTGTTTGTCTCACTCCCTTAGCATGTTGGCATATCCAATAACCTTGCACCATTATTTGTACATTTGCACCCATTCCCAACCAATAGTAGCTCTCATTCAACTATTCTAGTGTATTTTCCACTATAAAATGCTTGCTCAAATCCCCACTACATTTATCCTTCACTAAATTCTCCCTTATTGAACCTTAAGGCATAGACAACCTGTTTCTTTGAATAATAATTAGTAAAGCACTCCAACCATGAAGTTTTATTTGTCTTAATTAGACTCTTACACATTGCTCAAGCTTCTTTAAAATCTACATCTTCTTTATCCAACTCTCCCATAAAATCAAAACCAACAATGCTTACCCTTGAAGCTCATTTAAAAAAATAATCACATCTCCTACTTAATGCATAAGTAACTCTATTTGATTTCCCACCTCTAAACTTCAAAACAAATGAGAAAAATTGAAGAAACTCAAGCCATTTTACATTTTTTCACTCAATTTATCTTGGATATTATTGAATTGCAATGTATGATGATCAATATACAACATGAACTCATTCAGTTGCAAATAGTATATCCATTTCTTGAGTGCTTATACAATGGCATAGACTTCTTGATCATACATGAAGTATTTTTTTGCCTCATTTAGCCTCTCGTTGAAGTAAGATACTCATTTTCACTCTTGAATTAGAACTCCCCCTGTCATTGTCTGACATACATTACAATCAACTTGGAAGGATTTTCCATAATTGGGAAGTGCTAACACAATTTTCTCCATCACATCTTCCTTCAAAATATTGAAACTCCTTTCTACTACAATTGTCCAAACAAATTCATTTCTATTACCTTTCATTGTCTCCATAATCAATGCACGAATCCAAATAATTTTTTTGATAAAATTCTATAGAAACTTGCTAATACATGGAAGCTTCTTGCTTCAAACATGCTCCTTGGTGAAGGCCAATCAATGATTATTTTTACTTTCTTTGGGTATATTTTTAGACCAATGTTGGAAACCAAAAACTCCAAAGACATCAATTCTTCCTTCAACATACTACACTTCTTCAAAGTTACTGTCAATTTCTCCTATTTTAACCTTTACAAAACTGCTCTAACATGCTACAAATTCTCTTTTGTTTTATTAAATATCAAATATCATCTAAATACACAACTACAAACTTACTTGGAGATATGACCTCAAAAATTCATTCATCAATCTCATGAAATTTCTTGGAGTGTTCATCAATCCAAACAACATCACCAACCATTTGTACAATCCATCTATGGTCTTGAATTCATTTTTTTCATTCATCTTAGTCTCTAATTCTTATTTGATGGTACCCACTCTTCAAATTAATTTACTCTTCTCAAGAAATCTATCATATCATCCATCCATGGTAATGTATATTGGTATTTGATCATTATCCTTCTTATTTCTCTAGAATTTGTATGCATTCACCATCCCCCATCCTTCTTGGATGCCAAAATTCTTTTGAAATCACCACATGGACTCAACATTTCTCTAATTATCCCTTTATAAAGAAACTTTTACACTTTCCTATTTATCTCTTCATTATCCTTGGTTGACATTCTATATGGTGCCTTGTTTGGTAAACTTGCACCGAGAATCAAATTCATACACTGAATAATGGTCCTCATGTGTGGCAATCCATCTGACAACTGCTTCATCAAAATATCAACATAGTCCTCCAAAATCACTTGAACTTCATTTGATGTTTTATCCTCTTTTTTCGTTGTCCCAACTATTGAAAACTTGATAAGTATGGTAAAACATGATTTCTCCATTTTGAATTCTCTCATGAATTTGTTTTTGGAAACTAAATATACATTTGGTTTTTCTTCACGCCCCTCTTCCCTATTCTTCAACAAATTCAATATGTAATCATTTCCATCCATCTTTATTGCATATATATTAAATTGACCATCACAAACAACTTGTCTATCAAATTCTCATGGTCTGCCCAAAAGTATATGATACTCATCCATTAGCATTATGTCATACATAAATTGATCCTTGTAGTTTCCAATTTGAAAATTTACCAAACATTTCTCATTCACCAACAAGTGATGCTCCTTTTGCAACCACAATTACAAAGGCTTGTATATTTGTAATTATTTTTAATTTCAACTTGTCTAACAATTCTTTGACAACTATATTATCAATGCTATCACCATCCAAAATGAATTTGCACCATTTTCCACCCACCTTACACCTTTTTCGAAACAATTTTTGTCTTTTGATTTGTTTCAACTTCTCCTTTTCTAGATTCAACAAAATTCTCCACAACAGTATTGATTCACCATCTTTGGGGTTATCTTTATGCTTTCTTGAAGTCTCTTTTTCATTTTCATCCTATGCTACATGCACTCTTTCCTCTTTTCCTCTTTCTCCATGATGTTGGATTTGTAAACATTCAAATGCCCAATGTCCCCTTTCCACACATTGGAAACATGCACCACTAAAAATTCTTCCTCTACCTCTTCTAAATGAATCTCTTCCACAAGATTAGTTCCCTCTTCATCTAGGAAACTCTCTTTTTTTTCTACCTTCCCGCGTACTTGCACTTAATGTGCTTGCTTCTTACTTTTTATGGTAGCCTCTACCATTGTTTGGTTGTGCTCTTCCATGTGAAAATTTGTCTCTACCCTAAGAGTTTTTGTGTTGTTTCTAATTGAGTTTCTTTTCCACATTCAAGGCCATATGATATGCCTCTTCCTCAATATGCATATTGGTCAGACTTATTTCTTCTTGGATGGATATGCATAGACCATTCAAATATCTTGAAAATCGCTCAATATCATCCTCTACATAATAGACTCTTATGCTTAATCGATAAAACTCCTTAGTGTACTCCTCGACACTACTCTCTTTTTTCTTTAGATTTTGAAGTTCCTCGAACAAGTTGGCATGATAGTTTTCTAGCAAGAATTTTGATTTAATCTCTATCTTCGTTGGATTCCATGATCTTATTTTGTCCTTTCCTCTTCGTTGTCTATCTGTTTGCAAGTGATCCCACCATAGGGATGTGTGCCCCTTCAATTTGGTGCATACATACTTAAATTTATGGTCTTCCTCTATTTTTCATACTCAAAATACTTGTCCATTTCATCAATCCAATCTAGTAGTTTCTGTACATTTAAACTACCTTTAAAATTTGAAGGATCAAATCGGGGCTTACAATTTATCCTAGTTATTACCTGGACGAATTCCTCATTTCTGGATCAAGCCTTGGCTAACTCACTTCCTCACCTCCTTTGACAATCTACTCTTCCTAATCTTCACTTATGTCCTCTATTTGGACTCCCCTTCTTCGAGTGATCTCCATTGCATCCAATCGTGTCGTGAGACTTGTAATTGCCTTTGAGATAATTCTTACTACCTCTGCAATTTTAGGCTCCACGCCTCTAGGTCCTCTACATCTAAAAACAAAAATTAAAACACACACATTTTTTAATGTTGAGTAATGTATTCACCTTTGACCATTTTGTAATGCCCTTTTCATTATTATAGTCTTTTGAACTTTTTTTTAGAAAAAAACATGTGTGTGCTAATTTCATTATGCTTTATTTTGTGGCTATATATTATTTGTTTTTAAAAAATATTTATTTTACTTTTTAAATAAAATGTGGAACATATATTGTTTTAAAAAATAATATAATATGCCAACTATGTATTTTGATTTTTTTTTTGAACACCTCCATAATTACACAAAGCACTTTTGTGTAACTTCCAAAATATAATACTCAATTCAAAATTATTAATTAAAAAAAAAAATTGGTTTACATAAAACTCATCACACTTCTATTCTCATTATTCTTTTCTTATTAAAAATTCATAAAATAAATACATGCTCAACTTACTCAAACTATAGAACTATGATAAAATCAAATATGCTATACAATGTGATGACACTTAACATTTCTGTAAAGACAAAAAGTACACACCCCTCCATTTTCCCTCTCATTATACACTCAATCACTTATAATTCACATCACTTCTTAACACCTTCATGTACCCATTCTTGACTATTCATCCATCTTAAACACTAGCCCACTGTGCTCCTCCTATTCTCAAATAGGACCACACATGTTAGTCCCTCGAATTCAAATGATACTTTTCCACACAAACACTCTATTTTTCTTAATCCTAACTTACATTAAAAAACTAACAATAAAAAAATATTTAGAAAAGAAATTAAGGCCATTAGATGGGTACATCAACCACCAAGTACATACACTAGGTAGGACATTATGAACACCTAGGAGCCATTAGACCTCTAGAAGGTGTTCCTCAACACATTGTCATTGCTAGGGATTTTTTTTCCCATGAAAATAATTAAATAAATAAAGTTTATACAAATTTATTGAAAAATAAGTTGTAAATTATTCAATGGTAAAATAGATATATAAAATAACAAGGAAAATAAGTTATTTTCATGTAAATTAAATCTATTAGATTTCCACAATCCATGTATATACTATATTAGTTTTTGGATTCGATTGTGTAGAGTTTTTTTAAAACATCAATGTTTCGGATCATACTACATGATCCATCATCAAGATGCCAAAGAGCAAGAATAACATAAGATATAGTATAAACATGTAGCTTTTAAACTAAAAATGCTAAATAAACATTAATCAATAAAATTGTTATGGGAAGAGTGAAATAGAAATTTAATAATTGTAATGATATTCATTATTTTGTGATGATTGGGAATGATGGTTAAAATTCACCTTAGGTTATTATTTAAACCCACAAATTGAATGCATATAGTTTTGGGTCACCCTTAGAAGACAATGATTTTGTAAATAGGCTATGGTCTGGAGAGAGGGCATATGAAGTGTATCTAAATTGAGGTGTAGAGTACACTAGGATTATTTGGCATTACCATTGATCCTTGAGAGAATATCGAACTATTTTTGAAATCATGATTTTGTAAATAGGCTATGGTCTGGAGAGAGGGCATATGAAGTGAATCTAAATTGAGGTATAGAGTACACTATGATTATTTGGCATTACCATTGATCCTTGAGAGAATATCGAACTATTTTTGAAACTCATCTTAGAGAAGTATTACTTTACTTTTATTCTCAAATATAATATTTGAAAGTTGATGATAATATAAATATTCACTTATTTAATATTATTACATATTGTAAATGTTTAACACAATATATTTTTAAATTTAACAAAGTTGGATTACAAAAAGAATCACAATTCAAAAAGGAATCACAAAGAAAATGTTGTTAACGAATTTTTCAATTTAAAGTTTCAAAACATACTGTTAAATATTGAATAGTCACTTTAATCATTCACATACTTTTCTTATACTTTTCTTCATAATCTAGGAGTGTTCCCGTGACCTAGTTTGAGCGAATAGTCCCCAAGTCATCATCATCGAATAAGTTTGAGCGAATAGTCCCCAAGCCATCATCATCAAATAAGTTTGAGTAGAAAGAATCAAACTTATAGCCTATATGGAAAGAACCCAAAACCCTTAACCAACTACACTACCCATTCAAACTTATTATAAAACATTTAAATTTTTTTTAAAAAAAAACAAACATTATAACTAACAAAATAAAATATCCTCATCTCAAATATAAGACAAGAAACTAAACCTCCTCCCATTTTCAAGGGCCCATATATGGGCCATGCCCATGGATGGAAATGGATGGAAAATTTATTACTATTTAAAAAAAAGAATTAAACTCAAATTAAGTGATCCGTTGGAACCACCAATATTTCCTCCACCTAAAAATCTGGCAAAACTCGCTTTCAGGCCGGGTGTTCAAAATCATTCAACGTTACGTTGATATGTTTTATTTTACCGGCCGGTAGCGTCTGACAGCGACAGCACCTCGGAGAGTCCGGCACTAAAATCTATATTTAAATATATGAATTTGGCAAACTTTCATTCGCGCAAATAAAGTTTTAAACTCCAAGATGACGTCATCGTACAAACACAAAGATACGACAAATTCCAATTATTTGCAGAGCCGTAAGTGTCAGTTACATCTGCCAGGTGGCAAAGACGAGCCGTTCTGGGCTCTTCCTGCTTTTGTCGTGTAGCGCGCGTTTTAAGGGACATAGATTTCTTTATTCAATCATTATGAATGGATACTGGATAGGGTTTTCAAATCATTTTATCTTTTATCTTTTTCTTTTTCTAATTTTAAATTTATTTTTTAACGGTTAGAAACATTTTAATTATATAATTTTTTTTTTCCTGCAAAGTATTCAAAGTATGAACATTTCTATTGATTGGTAGTAATTTTTTAATTTTTAATATGTAAAAGTATGAGATTTTTGAAATTTTTCTACGATTTAATCAAATTCTATAAACTTAATTTTATTTTTTATGAGTTTCAATAAGAAAAGATAATTTTTTCATTTTCTAATTTTTAATTTATTTTTAAATTGTTAAAAATATTTATAAATTATGAGGTTTATTTTTCCTTTGAAAGTATTCTTGAACATTTCTATTGGTTAATAGTAGTTGTTTTTAATTATATTTTTATGTAAAAGTTGAGAGTTTTTATTTTTTTTAAAAAATTATTATAATTTGATTAAATTCTAATCAAAGTCATTTATTTTTTAATTGTTAATGAAGTTGATTGAAGTTAAGATATTTTTTGTTTGTTAAAAGCTTGTGGTCACTAGAGGAATCTTGGTGGTAGCCTCACCAATGAAATATTTCAAGCACGGTTCTAAATAAGTCACCTTTAAATTATGAATATATTAAATTGATTGAAGATAATATATTTTTTGTTTGTTTAAAGCTTGTGACAGAGGTTTGAACCTTGATGACAGCCTCACCAATGAAATAGTTCAAGCACTCTTCTAAATAAGTCACCCTTAAATTATGAACATATTAAATTATATAAATTTGTATTTAAAGTTTTATTGTAGATGTTCCTAGTTTATTTCAATTAAATTAATTTCAATAAACTCATTTTTATCTTTTATGAGTTCCAAGAAGAGGTATATTCTTTTTCATTTTCTAAATTTTAAATTTATTTTTCACTTGTTGAGAGAATTTGTATTAATCATATAAAAAAATAAATTGTAAGGTATAAGGTTTATTTTTTCCACTAAAGCTATTGGTAATAGTAGTTGTTTTTCTATCATATATTTCTTTTTTTATATATAAAAGTTGAGGATTTTTAACTTTTAGAATTTTTTTTTTAAATTAATTTTAATTAAGTTCATTTGTTCTTACATTATTAATGAAGTTGATTAAAATTAAGATTATTTATTTGATATTAGAATATTATTGATATAAAAAAACATCAATCAAAATCTATTATTTAATTATATCTTTTATCTTTTTAGTTTTCTAATTTTAAATTTATTTTTCAATTGTTAGAAATATTTTTATTATATATATTTTTTTGAAACTATTTAAAGGTATTGAACATTCCTATTGGTTAATAATAATTTTTTATTTTTTTAAAATGCAAGAGTTGATATTTTGAGTTTTTATAAAAAATCTTTTAATTTAGTTAATTTTCATAAACTTAATTTTATCTTTTATGAGTTTCAACAACAAAAGGTATATTCTTGTTCATTTTTTAAAATTAAAATTTATTTTTTAATTGTTGTTTTTTATATTAAAAGAAATAAAAAACAAGGGGGCTAACCCTTAGTTACAACACCCATAGGTTCCATAACTAACACCTTCAGATTCACCATGCACACAACTATAATTATAATAAGTAAACTAACAACACACATCATAAAAAACTTAACCATAATAAAGTAGTTATAAAATTTCTTGTTTATCTGTCATGTAGGGCTAACCCAGAAAAGTTCAAGAATACTAAAAACTATCATAGAATGCAACCAAAAAAGACCAAGGCTATCACAACCACTAACAATGACAAAACCAAAGCATAACATGGCATGCGAGACTAAGCTTTCTTTTTTAGCACACTGGACTTCTGAGCCCAATCCTCTATGAGGAATTTAAAGAGATCCTTGAAATTGCCATCCTCTGAGTCCTTCACTCCAGTCTTTTCCTTCTACAATAAACAAAGGGTTGTGGCTGAGGAATGCATGACCTTGAGGGTGAATTTTGACAGCTCCAAGAACCCGTTCTCTAGACTATTGATGTCATTTTTCATTTTACCAAATTTCCCCCACATAGCCCCACAATTACCACACTCACCACACACAGTAGCCTTGTCACTATCAAGAGTAATGCCAACATGGGATGTGGCATAAATTGAGGAGTTAACCTTACTACTCGCCCTAGTTTTCAGGGTGAGGTCCAAGTATTGAGTCTTAATGTTCTCTGAAACATGGGATGAGCTACTAGCGTTCTATTGGGATTCCTTTCCAAAAACTTTTTTCTCTCGGCTCTTCAACTCACTAGAATTCTCCTCCTCTAAGTACTCCTCTTTTACATTTTTACCCTTCCCTTGGGGTTTAATAGCAAGCTATGTGGAATGATAGGGAGTGCTAGTTTCCTCAGATTTGAGACAATTTGTTGGATATTAAACTTCGCCTTTTTAGCACCCTTAGTTTTCAGTTGGGTAGGGGGTTCATTTCTCTTTTTATGGAGGGGCTTCATAGGGCACTCATATTTTGGGGGTTTATCAGGAGAATTATGAGGGGTTTTTGGTTTTTTGATGCACTTTTTCTTACTAGCGCCCGAGACATCCATAAAGCTAGCATGAGGTGGGGACGAGGAAGGTGGGGCCTCTTGAAAAAAAATGACACAAGGACATAAGGAAAGGTAAAAATGATAGAGCCTCAACATAAGATCTTGGTGTAAAATTGTATAATTCTTTCCCTACTTCTTACATTCACAAACATCTTTCACAATGTATTACAAAGAGTGCAACAAAAAAAAGGGGAAAGAAATCAAATCATGGTTACATAAGTGATTGAGGAAGGGAACATGGTAATAATAGTAGACCCCAAATCTTCCCTCCAAAGTGAAATATTTCATGATCACAATACACAACCGGTCCTATGGAGGTGAAAACTCCTCTCTGTTAAATCCACCATGGAGTCTCACTGATTATTCAGTGTCACAAAAGAATTGGTTAAGGCTAGCCTCATTAGCAACATGACTCATCTTCTTCCATTTATGAATGTCATTAGGAAGTCCTGTGGTGTTCACAATGACATCTACATTTATTACAAATAAAATGCCACCCATAGTAACCCTCTGCTCTGCCCATGATGAAACAAACTGTGTGTGTGAATTTTGTACCTATTCTGTAGACACAACACTTCAGTAAAACATTAGAGGTTAGCTGAAATCAAAATCGTGCAATAATTGAAAGCTAAACTAACCAGGCGATTTACTACCTTCTAATAGGTGTGAGTATGATGTTCTCAGATTATTATCGAGATCAGTGACCTTGACGCCACCTAAACGAAGGATTTGAATGCAAAACTGATATGAAATATGAATGCAAATTAATCTTTTTTTTTTTTTGATTTTAGATGCAATAAGATGAAAAATGATATGAAATCTATGATATGTAAAAATTGATATGCTATGATATGCTAAATGATCTAACAAATGAAAACTAATATGATATGAAAAACTATGCAATATTGATCTCACAAAGCTTGGATTCGCAAAGATGATTCTTCAATCTCCAATTCGGTAGCATGATTATGCAATTCTTGTGGATGATTTGGGATGAGCTGAAGCCTTAATTTATAGAAATCCAGGGCTTTGAGGATGCATGGAAGAAAGCCATAAATCACTCAAATAACTCAGGTTGATTTTTGAGTTATTTTTAAATAAAGGATGATTAACTCACAAAAACATGCAAAAGCAGAGTTTAACTCAAAATATAGTTTAGCTTTAATTGATAATTGATAGTTGTCTATTTTTTTGATTGTGCATGTTTTATTATGAATTAATTTAATAATTAAAGTGATTTATTTCCAACTTAACTGATTTTGAAAAATAAAACAATTGATTTATGGGTTAATCAACTATTTTTCAAACTTTTATTCAAAATTACAATATTAAAAATTGACAAAATGATTTAATTAATTAAATAAAATATTTAATCAATTATTTGTAAGATTTTGGATTTATTGTCAAAATTAAATATCATAATTAGGAATAAATAGAATTAACTTCAATTAAATAATTAAGTGGCAGAATTAAATCTAATTAATTAAATATTGAGAATATTCAATTAATCAAACTTTAGGATAAATATGATTTATCGTCAAATAATCATTAAATTAAAGATAATCATGATAATTAGGAATATTACTAGGAATATTCCCTGATGCAGAATTTATGATAATCAATTAGGATTCGATGATGTTTAGATGTGCCTTTGGTTAGGACCTTGATGTCGATTTCGTTCGATATGTAGATGTAGGAGGTTAATGAACCTATAGCCCATTTTTGGGGTATTACATTTTGCCCCTCTTTGAATTACTATGCGAAGCGCAGTGGTTCAAAGATAGTCTGTGTTTGATAAAGATATGAAATTGATGTTTGATAATTGATATGAGATAGAAGTTGATTGAAATTGATATGAAGATAATAGGTCCTGAATGACCAAAGATAATGTTAACTATAACAGCGATGAACCAACGAAACAAAAGTGTCAAAATGCCTGATTTTGAACCTTATGATTGCGAAGAAGTGAGTGACCGATTCCAGACTCGATTGTCCTTAGAAGAATCACGTAGGTATCACATCTGAACCCTTCAGTTACCGAAGAACCAAGGAAATAACACTAATGAACCGATGGTTATGAAAAGCTGATACAGTTTACAAGATTAGGAGAATATCAGATTGATATGGATCTCGATGAATCTGATATGCCCCAAGCGATGATTGATTTGCCCCAAGTGATGAGGTCTGATTTGATGAATCAGCAACTAGACGTGGTTGTTGTCTTGATTACTGAGGAAAGATATGATATCAATATAGATATGATTACAGACTTTGAATGATGTGTAATACCATGCCCCTTTCGGGATGAAAATTGAAATTTGACAAGAAAAATCAGCATTGATAGTTTAGAAGCATGTTAATTGATTTGAGAAGTGGTTATACACATTCAAGAATGCATTTTGCATCATTTGGAGGGCCTGGAGACCAAGTTTGACTATGTGTGACCATGAGTTGACCATGGTTGACCAAGTTGAAATTTTGATAGTTTGATGTAAGATAATCAGTTAAGTTGAATACTAGATTTCTATGATGATGGAAGGTCGATTATGTAAGCAGTAGACAATATGAGTGATCTCAGATTTCAATTTTGATCCCGAAAAAGGATTCTACTTGCTGTTTCATTGGAGGAACCTTCGTGTGAGATTCAGCTCTTGTTAGATTTGAAGAATTGTTTAAGCATTGAAGTTCGTTTAATCATTGTGAGATCATGCAAAGATGAAAAATGAAATGCAACCTAAGACCTAGGACCTACTCGCTGATCATATGTCGATTTGTTATCATCATTGAACTTTTAGGTAATCGGATAAATCAATACAATGCCCACTAGCTATGAAACCATAGACATATGAATATCGATTTGTATGCACAAGAATCAATACAACACCCACTGATTAGGCAACCATGGACATATGAATATTGATTTTATTTTCAGAATGTCGGATTAGATATAAGCACCAAGGCACAAACGCCAGGATGACCTGAATATCATGTCCATTTTGATATAGCAATTTGTATAAGAATCAAAACATAAACAACGTGATGACCTGAATACGCCTTGCATGACAAACACATCAAATAGTCAAGAGATTATTCTAAATCCAATGTGAATTACCTGTAGTGACCCTTTATCGTTCACATCCTTAGGTAAGATCATGTTTCACAGTAGGAGAAAGAAATCACTCAAAAAGACAATAGTTAGATCAAACTTCCTTGAATTTTCTAGGTATTAATGGTCCAGGTATGCATGGCCATCCAATTCGAGATAGAGGCTCTTATAGTCAGACACCATTTCAATCCAAAATTTCCAAAGTTGTTTAGATTTTCACATACAAGCAAAAGACAAAGAAAAGATTATGCCCCCAATCATCACTCTCTAAATCCTGTAAAGGACATCATCAAAGAGCTCGAAGGAACATAATATGAAAAAATCTCAATGTGAATTAGTAAGCATACAAGGAGATAAAAGCATGTAAAAAACATAGATTGTTTTCAGTTTGATGTTTGTTTGCGTTTGTTGTAGAGGCAAAATCCTTTCTGGAGACAAGACTGATTGACTGACTCAAATGAAGCTTCAAAGGACTCTGACTGGATATGATATGTCTAAGATACATTGGAGGCCATAGGATATGACAATGATTGCCCCCAAGTGTTAAGCATTGATAGGATACAGACGCTGGAGCTGATTGGTGTACAAACTGACTTATTGAAAACTGGAAATGCAGAAACAAACCGGGAGATATGTACAAACTAAAGCAAGACTAAAAGCTGGGAAAGACCAAGATTGCACTGATAGATGGAGCATTTTGAAACAAGTGGCACCTGTTTGCCAGGTTTTCACCATCTTGGCAGAGATTCTATTTTTGCTACCAAGGTGCCTGTTTCCAGGTTTTCACCAAGGCACTTTTTCTTTTTCTCATTTCTTTGTATTTTTCATTTTTTCAATTTTTTTTGATATTTTTGATATTTTTCACTTTTTTTGTGAATCATCAAGGCACCTATTGCTAGGTTTTCACCAAGATGTTCATTTTTTTCAGGACTTTTTCCAATTTTAAAGATTTTTTCCAGGACATTTTACCATAGATTGAATGCTTTAGGCATCAAATTTCTTTAGATGGAGAACGTTGATTGGTTCTCAGAGCTATTCTCCTTCAGTCGTTGAGAGTTGATAGGCACCAGAGCCAAAATTAGCAGTGATTACAAAGGGACCCAACCAGTTGGGTTCAAACTTCCCCTTGCGTTCTCGATGTGATTGATTTTTAGGATTTTCTCTCAAGACTAGATCACCAACCTAAAATTCTCTGTGTCTGACTTTCTTGTTGTAGCCTCTGGACATTCTTTTCTAATATACTCTGAGATGATCATACGCTGCTTGTCTGCGCTCATCTAGTAGTTCAAGTTCTTGCAACCTAGACACTCTGTAGTCATCATCAATTACTAGACCATGCATTCTGATTCTTAGTGATGGGATTTCAACCTCAATAGGTAGTACCGCTTCAGACCCATAAACTAAAGCGAAAGGTGTAGCCCTAATAGGTGTTCTGATACTTGTTTTATAGGCCCAGAGAGCTGGATTGATCATGAGATGCCAGTCTCTTCTTGTTTTATTAACTGTACGATGCAAGATTTTCAACAGATTCTTGTTTGAAGCCTCTGCTTGTCCATTCCCTTGGGGATAGTAGATAGAAGACCAATGTTGTGTGATCTTGAATTTGGCACATAGATCATCTAGGTCTTTGTTCTTGAATTGCCAACCGTTATCTATGATTATGGAATGAGGTATCCCATATCTGTATATGATATAGTTCAATATGAACATAGATATTTGCTTTCCAGTTGCTTGTGTCAAAGGGACTACTTCTACCCATTTTGTAAAATAATCTGTAGCTATGATTATATGGGTGTGTCCATTAGAAGAATGAGGATGTATGGCTCCTATAAGATCAAAGGCCCATTGGTGAAAAGGCCATTGTGTAGTAAAGGGAATTAGATCTCTCCCTAGAGCATGAATTAAGTTGGCATGCACTTGACACTTTTGACAATTCTTAGCAAACTTGATAAACTCTTTCTCCATTTCAGGCCAATAGTACCCAACCCTAATAATTTTTTGAGCTAGTGTTAAACCGTTCGAGTGTGACCCAAAAATACCATCATGGACTTCCTCTAATGCACGTTGAGACTCTTCCTGTTCTAAAAATCTAAGTAGCGTACCATCTAGACCTCGTTTGTACAGATCATGACCAATGATGACATATCGGGAGGCATTTCAGATAAGGTATCTCTTTTCATGGCGGTTGAAGGTATCGGGAATGATTTGGTCTTGGAGATAGGAAAATAGGTTTTTGTATCTAGATGAATCATGACCAACAATAGTGCAGATCATGCGGGTTTCAAGGGAATCATATGCACAATAAGATAGTGCTTCCACTAGGAACTCGTAGCGTAGCTCATGTTCAGGCTTCTGTAATAAAGTAGATAGTGTTGCCATTGCATTGGAAGCCTTGTTCTCCATTCTAGGAATTTGCTCAAATGTGATAGATATGAAATAATTCTTTAAATCATCTACCATTCTCTTTTAAGGAATGAGCTTTTCATCTTTAGTTTGGTACACATCATTGACTTGATGAATAACAAGTTGGGAGTCTCCATGAATGTGTAGCTCTTTTACTCTCCATTCAATTGCTATTTTCATACCATTCAAAAGGGCTTCATATTCTACAAGATTGTTTGTGCAAGGGAACTTTAATCTGAATGCTTTTGGGATGGAGTATCCTTGAGGAGTTATGAACAATATGCTTGCTCCAGATCCATTCTGTGTATAGGAGCCATCAAAGAATAACTGCCATTCTCTAGAAGAAAGAGTCATGATAGAGGAATATGGAAATTCCATTTTCATTGGTGTATTATCAATCATAGGTGCATCTGCTAATTGATCAGCAATAACCTACCCTTTGATAGCTTTTTGTTCCAAATATTCAATGCCAAATTCACTTAAGAGCATAACCCATTTAGCTAATCTACCTGTGAGGGTAGCTTTGCTTAGGCAGTACTTGAGTGGATCAATCTTAGCTACCAATTGTGTGGTATGAGCTAACATGTAATGTCTCATTTTCTATGATGCAAAGATCATAGCTAGACAAGCTTTCTCAATCATTGAATAGTTCTTCTCATATGCAACCAATGTTCTACTGATATAGTATATAGCTCTTTCCTTTTTGTTCTCATCGTGCTGTACTAGCAATGCCCCCAGTGATGTATCTGTTGTGGAGACATATAAGATCAATGGCTTCCCATGAATAGGAGGCATCAAGATAGTAGGATTTGATAGATACTTCTTGATATGGTTAAAGTTGTTCTCACATTCTTCATTCCATGCAAAGGTCACACCTTTATGTAATGTTTTTGTAAAAGGTTGTGATATGTCCGCTAGCTGTGATATGAATCTTCTGATAGATTGAACTCTTCCTTGCAATGTCCTCATTTGACTGATATTCTTAGGGGGTTGCATCTCCATTATAGCCTTTACTTTAGCTGGATCAACCTCAATGCCCTTCTTTGAAACTATGTATCCTAAGAGCTTTCCAGAAGTGACACCAAAAGCACACTTCTTAAGATTTAGTCGGAGACTAAACTTTTCCATTCTATCTAGGATCATGCTCAAGTCCTTTAGATGTTCAGTTCTAATCATAGATTTTGCTAAGGTATCATCAACATAATCTTCCATAGTTCGATGCATCATGTCATGGAAAATAGATGTCATGGCTCTTTGATATGTAGCACCAACATTTTTAAGCCCAAATGGCATGACATTCCAATAGAAGGTGCCCCATGCACATGTGAAAGTAGTTTTCTCTTGAACCTCTGGAGCAATTTTTATTTGATTATATCCAGAGAAACCATCCATTAAGGAATACATCTCGAAACCTGCAGTCATGTCCACTATCATATCAATGTTAGGTAGTGGAAAATCATCCTTAGGGCACGCTCTATTCACATCTCTAAAGTCTGTGCACACTCTGATTGAACCATCTGGTTTAAAAATAGGTACAATATTAGAGATCCACTCTACATAGTTAATAACTTGGATGAATCTAGCTTTCAGGAGCTTCTATAATTCAGCTTTTACCAAGAGTGCAACATGAGGATGCATCTTTCGCAATTTTTGCTTGACAGGTTTTACATTAGGAGCTATAGATAAATGGTGCATGATAAGATTAGGATCCAACCCTGGCATATTTGAGTATTTCCATGCAAAGTTGATCTTTTTCTCTATTAGGAATGTAGTAAATTTTTGCTTCTCTTCTTCTGATAAAGATTGTGCTACATGAATCAACTGTGGTTCTTCTGTTGTTCCCAAATTGATAGATTGAGTGGGTTCAATTAGAACTGGAGATCTATTTTGTAAATGACTTGGAAGGACATCAAATATCTCATCCTTAGGCACCTCAAGGAGGTTTTCACCTTTGGATATGTCTTTTATTTTTACTTTTGTAGGTTCTGAGACTACCACAAAGTGGTTTTCACCCTCATAACTCTTTTTCTTTTTCTTTTTATTCTTATTTTTCTAACTGAGATATTTGATGTCTGACTCTGTCATGCTAACACTCGGTTCACTGATGGAAGTACTCATAGGCTCAACTACATTGAGGTAGCAAGCAAGGGCATAGTCATTGGGAAAGGTATAAACACCATGGCTTAGATTTGTGGATGTTTGATCAATAAGTTCTGGATATTGGATAGTCAAAGTGGGGAAAGATTGGGAGATAGTGTTTATGGATATGGATATGTCATTATTGATCCTAACCTAATGCTCAAGTTCAAAGGTGATATTACAACTTAAGACATTCAATTCATGAATAGGCTCAATGTCATCATGGGAATCCAATTCAGCCATAGGTGGATCAGACTCGATAGGTTCATCATTTCATTCTAGAATTATGTTGGGATTAGGTGCATATTGGTGAATAACATCAACATGTTTCTCTGTAATAAGCTCATTTTCATCTAGTTCTAGAATGGCTCCCCATTCATAGTCATTTGAGTCAGCTTCTGATTCAGGATCTCTAGGAAATCTTAGAACATGAGTAAAGTCAGGGTGAATACCCCAAGAAGGGTTACCCTCAGATTTTGATTTGAATTCATACTCATGGGAATCTGTATCTAAATTACTACCACCTCCCTCTTCTTGATTGTTTTCAAGATTAGCTGGTTCTTGTGTTGCAACTATCTCTTGGTTGATAGTAGGTTCTTATGTTTCTACTACATTAATTCTTTTGATTGGATCATCTTTATCATTAAGAAGGTCTTTGATCTCTTTAGGAAATTTTTCATAGGGGATGAGTTCTGAGCTATCTGAATCACTATCTGATGGTTCTATTTCTTCTTTCTTAAGAAAAGGTTCTCTTGGTGTGATCTGCTCTATGACATGAGAGCAATTACCTTTGAGGTGATAAGGTTTCTTCTTAAAGCCTAGGCCAACAATATTATTTTTTTCTCTACCAGTATGTGGGAGAGGTGCCTCAAGACCTTTTCCTCTAATTCCTAGAGGTCCTTTACTTGAATATCCCATCTTAGCTATTAATTTATCTCCTGGACCATACGACTTAGAAGGGAGTTTGGATACTGTAGAGTCACTAGTTTGAACAACTTGAGATTCAGGTTTGTCTTTGTATAGCCATGATAGCACAGCTTCATCCTCTTCAAACTCTTGCTTGGATACTTGTTCCGCTACAAAATTATTTTTATATGCTTCAAGAGGTTCTTTAGAGTCTGGTTTGGATTGTTTCAAAGATTGCCCATAAGACTTAGGCAAGATAGGGAGAGATGTCAAAGATAAGATTGGCTCGATAGTATATTCTCCCATACTATTTTCTTTGATATTAACCTCTTTTGCAAGATCTTCCATTTTAGATGTGGATGCTTCTTTAGTTGGTTCAATGGAAGATTCTCTGTTATTAGGCACAAGCTTATCTGCACTTTCCTTCAAGGTGTTGCAAGTTGTATTCAGATCTGCAGGGATAGTAACCTCTACTCCTTCACAAGGAAACTTCAAACATTGATGGTATGTAGAAGGAATAGCTTGCATTTCATGTATCCATGGTCTCCCTAGAAGAATGTTGTAGGCCAAAGGTAGATCAAGAACTTGACATATAGTATCTCGAATAACTGGACTTGCTCTGATGGGTAAGACAATGGTGCCTTTATAAGATCTTTCTTGTTCATCATAGGCTTTTATGGTGATCTTCTTTCGAGGATCAATAGCCAATTTTGAAAATCCCAATTGTGTGATCAAGTTGTAGGAACAAATGTTTAGGCCAGTGCCCCCATCTATCAACACACGTTTGACTCTACAGTTTTGGATCAAGACCTCTATATTAAAGGGCTGGTTATGTGGGTGACTCAAGGAGTTGTCATCTTCCTTTGAAAAGGAGATATATTGTGGAGAATTAAGATGTCCAACCATAGTCTGGAACCTATCTAAATCAAGGTCATCAAGAACATTGGAACCAAGTAAAGCTTTTTCTAGTATGGCTCTGTGAGCTGGAGATATTCGAAGAAACTCAAACATGGAGGATTTTGGCATTAGTGTGCTAGAGTTTTTGAACAATTCTATAAGATGTAGGCCTTGTATCCTTTGGATTGGAAGATTTGGAAGCAGCCTTCTGTTTGGAAGTAGATGAAAGATTAAAGGGTATCTTAGGGACATTAGATGAATCTGGGATTTGTCCTTTTAGATGTGCTTGGGCTTGTGATCGAGTAACCGTGTTGGTGGATTGATTTTGTCTATCTCTTCTTACAATTGTGATGACATTGCAACTTTTAGAGAGACATGGTTCAACCATATTGATGACAACATTATTTCTAGGGTAGGCATAGTTGACTTTTGCCCCCATATTAGGCTGAGAAGTCAAAACTCCTTGACCATGTTGCGCAAATGGTTCTGTAAATGCTGTATGATCGGTATTGCTCTTAGGATTGTCAACTGTGATGTCTCCACTATCGATCAGATCTTGAATGGTGTGTTTCAACCGGAAGCACTTATTCATTTTGTGACCTTTACCTCGATGGAAATCATAGAATTTGTTTTCTCTCCACCATTTTGTCTTAGGCTCAGAATCAGGTGGTCGGATTGCTGGCAAAGAGATGATGTTATCAGCTGGTAGAGTTTTCATAGCTGATTCTAAAGATTCTCCAAGAGGAGTGAACTTTCACTGTTTATCCCAAGATTTGTATTCTGGCTTCTTTTGAAATGGTTCAGATGACTTTTGTTTTGAAGCTTTAATGGCTTGGGAACCAAGAGTTAGGTTGTAGGCTGGTGCCTTTGATGGGGCATAGATAGTGTCAACAACACCATTTATGATGATGCCTTTATTCTTGTTCCAATTTTTGTTCTTGTCTTTAGAACTGGACCCTAATTCGTACTTGTCTTTTTGAAGTGTGATTTCTCCTTTTTTCACAAGCACTTTTTTGATTTTAATAGCATTGTCCACCATCTTATCAAAAGATGTATGATCTTACATTTGTAGGGATAATTGATTTCTGGAACAAGGTTATTGATGAAGATTTCTAGTTTTTCTATTTCTAGAATAGGTCTGGCATATAGAGAGAACTTCTTCCTCCATCTCTTGAGAAATGTTAGGAATGGTTCCCTTAGATATTGCTTAAGATTACAGATATCAATCATGGTGATTGGATGTTGAATATTGTAGGAGTATTGCTGATAAAACAATTTGATCAACTCCTCAAAAGTTTTGATAGTAGAAGGCAGTCTAGAGAACCAGTGGATGGTTGCTCCCCCTAGAGATCGAGGGAAGAGACACATCATATAGGTTGGTTCGTGCATGAACTCCATTGATTGTGTACAAAATTGTCTAACATGATCTTGAGGATCTGAGTGTCCATCATACTTATCATACTTCGGCATCTCCACTCTTTTTGGAAATGGCAGCATGTACAAGTCTTTGTCAAATGGAAAAGGACATAGAGCCTCCATGGAGAACTCTTTGGGTTCCTTCTCTTTTTTGAGTTGATTCAGTTTGACTTGTAAAGCATGTATCTGTTTCATCATGGCCGTTATCAGAGTTTCTTCCTCATGTGTGATGATAGCTTTGACATTAAAATTAGGAGGAAGCTTAGCTCCTTGATGAGCTAATTGTAAAAATTATGCCTCTCTATCTTCTTTCAAGAAATGCTTCATCATTCGTTTCAAGTTATTGTCATTTTGATATTGAGCAATTTCTTCAGGTGTGGGTTCCTAATCTGCACCATGTTGAGATTGAGTTCTTTGAGAGCCAAATTTTGTCCCTACTTGAGACATGGTAGGAGTTTGTGGACTCCCTGGAATAGATTGATGTGGGGTTTGTTGAGTACCTCCGTGAGTTGATGGAGGAGGAATGTAACTAGTTTTTAATTGAAAGTTGCCAAGACCGTCATCCTCGTAAAGACCAGAATTGATGAGTTGCTCAAGAGTTGGACCCCTGGTAGCAGTTATAGGTAAGGTCTAGGATGCCTCTCTAGATTTCTTGTGTGAGGAAGCTCTAGTTTCCACCATTAACCTTGGGTGAGGCAAAAGAACAAGATGAAGACAACTGAACAATGAATTGAATCAAGATGATCAGATGATGCAACGTTGTCAAGGTTTGATTGGTTGAAGATTTGATTAGATGTGGGTGAAGGATATTGTGCCCTGGATGTATGGGTAGGTTCCCAAAAGATAGCGGACAAGATATCACAACACTTAGTCATTTTTGATGATTGATTGAAGATTGATAGTTATGACAAGGTTTTGACACAAGATGAAAAGGACTCAAATTGATTAAACAGAAGGCTAAATTGGATTCAAAAGGCCACTTTAGGAAAATGATTGGATTCTCAATAGCTACTGCTCTATTCTTGACACAGTGATTTGTTCGACAGATTTTGGAAATAGGCTTAAAAAGCTAAATATCTGGCAATTCTGACAATTTTCTGACAACTTTCAAAATTTTCCCAAATGACACTCTACAGACTCGTACGACAGTGGGTATGCTATGAAAAAATGGTTGAAAAGCTCACACGATAGTTGCTAGCAGTATTTGACTTTTGGAATTTGACTGGTAGAAAGACTCGTACGACATTGGGTTCTCTATCATACGACAGATGGGCAGTAATGAAATGACACTTGATAGAAACTCGTATGACTTTCTAACCTCTTGAGATGACTTTTGACTCCAGAAAAGAATTTTACTAAAGATTTTGCAAATTTTGAGTTTTCAGATTCGGATTGTTTGCAAATTTCAATGTCCAGATTTGAGGATTGTAATAGATTTGTTCATTTTCAATAACCAGATAGATAAACAAGCGAGCAAAACAACAAGCAAGTGATTTCAAGCATGTCTGAAAACAATGAACAAGGGCAAAAGCAAACTTGCGCATGAACAATCAAGTGATTTTATTCATTCTAATCCTCCGAAGCGCTAATTGTGTATGTTCCAAAAATGTTTTGCAATAATGCACATATACCCTAGAAAATGAAAATTTGGCCTCGCTAGGGTTTTTAGTAATGGTTTAACTCTGTAACTTTTATGATCCAAGAGGGCGAACTCCAATCTAGGTGCACCGGGGTTTTGACACAATCTGAGAACTTAATCTTCAGGATCTGCTAGGGAGATCTGACAGCCCAAAAAGAGACCACACCTGTGGAGATTTCTTCCAACAAGACATTTATATAGTGTTTGTCACTACCACGGAAAAAATGGCTATTACCGCTCGAGGTTCCATCAACACAGTTTGCCCTGTGAAGGGAGTGTCCGCTACGGTTAACCCTCTCTCAAGGTGACTCACAATAGTATACTACAAGGGGACTTGGCTCCAGATCCAAGGGTTTGACACCTTTTCACTTTTAACCCAGACAAAGTAGGTAGATAAATCCGACACGCTAAGATGAAGATTATCTCACCAAGGTCTATGATATCAACCCCACGTGATCTATCAACCTCTCCGGGAAGAGAATGTATCAATCAATAAGGGAAGATGCACGGACCAAGTAGAACGTGAGACACACTAAGTATCCTCCTTACCTACAAGGATTCCATCATCAAGAAGGATTTCACTGGGAATTCAATCTCTCAAGAACCACAAATAGTGTTCATAGGGCCTAATTACTATGTTTTCACAGATATATCAGAAAGCAAATCTATCCAAAAGCATTCAAAAGAACAAAAAGGTGGTACACTTAATGCTCCAAATAAATGTGAGGTGAGTCCACAAAGTGGTGCATTTAACTCCTCACACAAATTTAAAAGCAAGTCCACACCCTAGAATACTAATGAGATCCAAAAAGCACAAAATGGGAAAGAACTGGTGGAACAATTAATGCTCTTTCTAAGTAGACCCCTCCCCTAAATATGGCGCTGACCTTGCAATCACGGGGTGGAACGAGGGGTGAGTAAGAATAAGCGAGTCCAATATCCCAATTTCGCTAATAAGATCAATAAAAAATATCCTAAGACTGCTTATCAATACTTAAGGTGTTACAACCTAGTATTCAATTATGCAAATTTGAAGAAAAGCATGCAAAGAAAACACTCAAGCCAAACACATGAGAGATTCATTTTAGGATCCAAATTGAAATGTTATCAGATTAAGGAGAATACCTAGAATCCTCACAACACGCTTAGTATATGTTTACCTGCTTTTAGCAATTCTTGCCCTTTTTCCAATCAAAACCAGCAGGAGTCAATCAAAAATAGAGAATTTCAATTGTTAAGATTAGCTGTTAGTCAAAATCTAAAAACCAAATATGACAAACTGCCCTAAAAAATGAAACGACAGTTGAAATCTGATGCAAAAAATCATACGACAGTGGGTATGCTCCCAGATGACAGTCCAGAAACTCATACGACACTGGGTGTTCTGTGAAACGACAGTTGAACTTTCAAATGATAGTGTATGCAGTACGACACGATCCTCGATCTGATAGAATGTCATACAATAGTGGGTACAGTGTGAAATGACTTTTGTTAGAAACTCGTACGAAGATTGTACGGACAAAAAAATTAAAAATCATAGTTTTGCATAGAAACCGAGGAGAAAAAGATAGAAATTGAATTGGAAACCCATTTTAGGGCCGCACGGTGGGCGCCAGAAATGTGTGTGTGAATTTTGTACCTGTTCTATAGACACAACACTTAGTAAAACATTAGAGGTTAGCTGAAATTGAAATCGTGCAATAATTGAAAGCTAAACTAACCAGGTGATTTACTGCCTTCTAATAGGTGCGAGTATGATGTTCTTAGATTGTTATCGAGATCAATGATCTTGATGACACCTACACGAAGGATTTGAATGCAAAACTGATATGAAATATGAATGCAAATTAATCTATTTTTTTTTTTTGATTTTAGATGCAATAAGATGAAAAATGATATGAAATCTATGATATGTAAAAACTGATATGCTATGATATGCTAAATGATCTAACAAATGAAAACTAATATGATATGAAAAACTATGCAATATTGATCTCACAAAGCTTGGATTCGCAAAGATGATTCTTCAATCTCCAATTCGGTAGCGTGATTATGCAATTCTTGTGGATGATTTGGGATGAGCTGAAGCCTTAATTTATAGAAATCCAGGGCTTTGAGGATGCATGGAAGAAAGCCATAAATCACTCAAATAACTCAGGTTGATTTTTGAGTTATTTTTAAATAAAGGATGATTAACTCACAAAAACATGCAAAAGCAGAGTTTAACTCAAAATAGAGTTTAGTTTTAATTGATAATTGATAGTTGTCTGTTTTTCTGATTGTGCATGTTTTATTATGAATTAATTTAATAATTAAAGTGATTTATTTCCAACTTAACTGATTTTGAAAAATAAAACAATTGATTTATGGGTTAATCAACTATTTTTCAAACTTTTATTCAAAATTACAATATTAAAAATTGACAAAATGATTTAATTAATTAAATAAAATATTTAATCAATTATTTGTAAGATTTTGGATTTATTGTCAAAATTAAATATCATAATTAGGAATAAATAGAATTAACTTCAATTAAATAATTAAGTGGCAAAATTAAATCTAATTAATTAAATATTGAGAATATTCAATTAATCAAACTTTAGGATAAATATGATTTATCGTCAAATAATCATTAAATTAAAGATAGTCATGATAATTAGGAATATTACTAGGAATATTCCCTGATGCAGAATTTATGATAATCAATTAGGACTTGATGATGTTTAGATGTGCCTTTGGTTAGGACTTCGATGTCGATTTCATTCGATATGTAGATGTAGGAGGTTAATGAACCTATAGCCCATTTTTGGGGTATTACACAAACTAGTGAGAAAAGGCTTTTGTCATGACCAGTCATAAACTCCATAAACAAAGATATTCCCCCGCCTTATAGATATGCCCCACATTAGGATTATCCTTAAAAACATTATCAATTTTATCAAGCTCCACTCGGACATGATCCCCTCCCATACTAGAATATGCCATATTATCAATTGTAGAGGCACATAAGACAGAATGAGAATGTAAATTGCAGAGCTGGCATTGCTTCATGCGTTTAGCAAAACTAATGAATCAGATATACAAAATAAAATACCTATAAGGCATGCAAATTTTTGCAATAACTACGTCTATTTGATACCAACACAACAATGATAGTAGTTTTATGCGGGTAGTCCTTTCTTCCAAATAAAATGTGGCAAAGAATAATTAAGGGCCAAAAATAAAATTTAGAGAGATCTATTAGGGCTTCTTTTGAATAAATATCATGAGCTTCAAAAATACCATGTTTTTGAATACTCATGCCTTGTAATTGCCACCAAAAATCCTCATAGTTAGGCATGTGATGATGTAAAAGAGTCAATTATAGTCTATTTGGCTGTATGCAGGGGCATCAAATTTAGATTATAACCCAGCTTACCTATTATTGCCCAAGTACCCAAAAAAAGGGTCCAAAAGATAATTTTAATGGCTTGCATTAGGATCCGTTTCAATTTGTTCCTTCCCTTTAAGGGATTTTATGGTTTTTGATAAGGCAAAGAAACTTCTCCAACAACAAAGGCTATTCTTTTCTAACCCATCGTTGCAATAGAATCTACAAAACATTTCCCTTTCTATAGATGTTTTATAGGGTAAATTCATCCAAACCTCACCAAAGAGGTCTTATGTCTTTGAGGATTTCTTCCACTCTCCAACCCACCCTCATGGTTCCTCTAGTGGCTTTAACACTTAATTTAGAGTCCCCTTCAATTTATAAAATTTTTAAACCAAGGGAATAAGAAAATATAAGTCCCCATAAGAGGGCCATCCCTTCATCCTAGGTTCTAGTAAAGCTACCCATATTTCTAGCATAAGAAGCCACAAGACTACCCATATGATCCTTGATTATCTCTCCTCTAGCAAAAATTCCCAATCTTGCCACACTGTCAAAACTTAATTTGAACCAAGGGGGCTGAAGGGCCTTCCAAATATTTTTTCTCCTGGCCTCTCGCTTGGTCCTTTCATACCTATGCAATATTCTTGGGAGTTTCCATTGTTCAACCAGGTTACAATCCTAAGGTAAGGGAGGTTTCATGGGGATTTTCCAATTACCAACTATGATGTTTTCAAGAATAAGCTTATTGAGGATTGACAACACATTATCAACTAAACTTTCAGTCCCTAAAGATTCTATTATTATTCTCCTTCCACAAACACCAACAGATGCGTGGAGAGATTTGCCTCCAAAGTTGTATGATGAGGGGGTGTTTTGAAGGGCATTTCCAATTGAAAATGAATTGTCAAAGATATTCATTGAAGACCCATTGGATGTTGAATCTACATAGAATATCATGCCAAATGAGAGATGCAAAGGGGCAATAACTAAATAGATGCTGCATAGTCTCTTCTCCCCTTTTACACAAAACACAATGATTAGCAATCGAGAAACCACATTTTATAAGATTGGCTTGGGTGAGGATTTTACTGTGCATTGTTACCTACTAGAAAAAAATGATCTTTGGAAATAATTGAGAATTCCATACCTTCTTTCAACTAACCAAGCCAACATTACCTCTAACTAGGCAAGTGTAAGTATATTTGTTGGAGAAAGCACCAGAAAAATTATTGGTCCAAGTGAAAATGCTGTCTTTGGGGAACAAGGGAATTCTAGCTTCATATAACAACACTTGTAATTCCTCACCCCAAGGGACAAGTGTGGGGATATCCAAAACACATTCCTTAAGAGATTTCCACTTACCACTTGGGGAGATGTAGTCAACAATGAAGGACCTAAAGTGGCCTTTCATTCTCCTCATTAGATGATAGATGAGGTCTCTAGCTAGAGGTTTATCCCCAAGCCATAAATCCTCCTATAATTTTATTATTCATCCATATCCTTGATCCTGAAGGGAGATAATGAGAATCTAGGTTCTTGTGAAAACTGCCATTGTTAAGGTACTTAGCTTGCATGGTTTTACACCAATCAACCTTACCAACAACCAAGTTCCAACCCACTTTGGAAATTAAGGCTCTATTTAGGTTAGTTAGCTTTCTTACTCCCAATCCACCAAACATTTTGGGTTTGTAATAAGTATCCCAATTAACCAAATCCATTCTCTTTTTTTTCTTCCATACCAGTCTAGATGAAAGATCATTGTATTATTTCTAGCTTATCATCCATTACATTTGAAATTTTAAATAGAGATAAGAAGTAAAAGGGGATACCTCGTAAGGAAGTAAATAGGAGTTGAAGCTTCCCAACACTTCTTAACATCTTTCCCTTCCACCTTGCAAGATTTCTTTGAATTATTTCTAGGATGCTGTTCTAGAAATTGGGAGTAACTTCCTTAGCTATTAGGGGTAATACTAGATAAGTATTTGGTAAATTAGCAGATTGTCACCCCATGATGTCCCTAATTTTGACTTGGAGATCCTACCTAGTATTGAAGAAATATATGCGTCTTTTTTGTAGTTGATACATTTCCTTGAGGCGTTGGCATAATCCCTAAGAAGTCCCTTCTATTCCTTTGCCTTAATGATAGAGGATTTACTAGAAAGAAAATTATCATCCATAAACTATTGTAAAAATGATGGGGGGAAGCGGGGCAGTAGCCTTAATATCATGAATCCTACCCACTCGCACCAGGTGAAGGAAATTGATGCACAAGACCTTAGCCACCATGATAAATAGGTAAGGGGAGAGAGGATCTCCCTGTCTAAGTCCTTTCCTTGCCTTGAAAAAACCCCAAGGGGTCCTATTCACTAATACCGAATGGTGCATAGTCTTAATAGATTCACAAACTAGTCCTATGACTCTCTGATTGAACCCCAATTTAAGTAAGAGTACATGAAATTCCATTTTACTTTATCATAAGCTTTTGAGACTTCCAATTTGAAAGCCATACTCAGAATTTGACTTCTATCCATGGAATGGATAATCTTGTGAGTGGTGATGAAAGCATCCAATATCTAGCGTCCTGACACAAACCCTTTTTGGCTAGGGTTGATGAATTTATCTAGAAGAGGTTGTTAGAAATAGGGAATACTGAGAGGGGGGGTGAATCAGTATTCTACAAACTTTTAGTTTTGCCCAATTATGGATATAATAGATTATCTTTACTCATGCATAACATAAGAAGCTAAACAACATGCATAGCAATAAAACTAAAGAACTCATAACACATTATTTGTTCTCGAGGAAACCCTGGCCAAGGGAAAACCCTGGTGGGGATGGTACCCACAAAGATCCACTAATCAAAAGTATCTTGTTAAGGATGTTGACCTTGTTAGGATTCTATTACATGCATATAGTGTATCAGTCTTGATTAAGGGACTATAGGCCTTGTTAGAAGCCTCAACCCTGTTAGGAGTTGGTAGTACAAAATGTGATTACCAGATGAGCCCACTGCCTAAACAAGTAATGTACAATATACAATGATTACAAAAGAAGGTTAAGGTACATAACCTTATATTGCTTGCATCAATATCTCTTCACTTCTCTTTCACTATTGCTATTACATATGCATCATATATTTTGCATCATATCACTTCATCATTACATCATCACTACTACTCCTCTTCTTACAATTTACAATTACATTTATACAAGTTATTAGGATTAATAACTTTCTAGTGGGATATCATATTAAAAATAATTTTATCCAAGGGTTAACATCTAGGATGTTGTCCCTTTATATTTTTAAGTCATTATTTTGATAAATAAAATAATCCCTTAACTCTTTATCAATTCTGTCTTCATATTCTGTCCTGTCGGCTTGACACTGCCTTTAGTAAAACTATCATAACTTCTTCCGTACATGCCGTACTGACTTCTGCTCTAAGATGGGTCTTCAATAGTCATCATAGAGCCTATGTTCAAGTGCGCAAGCACTAAACTTACTTCAGTTAACATCACAAACAAAAACTGTGTCCAGGTTCACTGACAAAAACACTGTCTCATACTTAGACAATTTCGCATTGCGCTCTGTCATACTAGCTCTCTGACCTGTGTGATCTTCATGTAGATCATATGTTTCCATAATGATAACATCTATGTAATCAAATCAGCCAAATTTCCAACAATCTACCCCTTTGTCATTGGTGGCAACATATGAGAAAATTGGCTAAGTCTACAACTTCAAAATCTCAAAATTGTGGCCATAGTATAAAATATATACTATCCTTATAACTCCTCAAAAATATTATCTCTAATATAGTACTCCCCCTAAGAGTATCAATCCTTATCATATTATTATCAATTTTTTGCTATATATCTCTCCCCCTTTGACAACAATGACAAAATAAAGGTAAGGAGGGTTACAAAATTGTATTAAAAAAAGATTATACCTTAATTCATTATTGCAAAGCCGGTAGGCTTGCAATACAATTTGAAAAATCAATCTTTATAGCTTCTAACTCCTTCTCCCATGATTTCTTAATGGAATCTACCACATTGAGTAGTGTGCTCAGTCCATAAGATGCTATTTCACATGCTTGGAGGTTCTCAAAGTTAAACTTTTGAAAAGATGTCTTAGCTGAAAGACATTCTTCCAATTGCTCTTCAATAATGCTTAACTTCATAGAAGTGTGCTCTCTTAAAAGAGTGAATATTTTCATTTTCCTATCTTTTTCATCTTGCAAAACTCTGATTTCATCATATAACTTACGAATTTTCTTCTCAACATCAAATACCTTCACATTGGGGCTAGAAAGAAAGTTAGTTTCATTTTGAATTTCTGCTTCCTTCATCTTCATCTTTTGATCTTCTTCTGCTATCATGGTCTCTAAATTTGTACACTGGATGTACAAAGATTTTCCTATTTCCAAATTCTTCCTCAAGTCCTTTATACATATATCAAGATTGTTGATATCATTCCTAATATTCTGGCTGATGTTCAAAAGCATTTTAGCCTCATAGGCTGTTTGAGCTTTCACTTTTGCAATATCAGATAGATTTGTGAATTCACTATCAAAAGTGTTCATTACTTTCTTTGCTTTCTCCAGAGGGTCAGCTTCTATAATTTGTGTAGTTACAATGCTTTGTAACTTCTTAGTAAGTTCCTTCAGGAATCCTTCAAGACTTTTTACTTTCTTGTTCTTGCCAATTATCTTGTTCAAGGATGTGATCAATTCCAACTGATCATCATCATCTACTTCCTTTCCCAAATGATCAATCATAGATCCAATTTGATTCTTCTTTCTAGTCTTAGGAGTAAGACTGATATCTTCTTTAGTGGGAATGGGTACTTTTTTTTCTATCAATGAGGCTTCTACAACTGTGGTTTCTGTTGTCTCTTCTCCTTGGGTAGTTTCCTACTCTTCAAAAGCCGAATTGTCAACAATGTTTTCCAAATTATTGAATACTTATCATCAGTATCCAATGTGATCTTCATTCCTTCTACATTCATGACTTCATCTTCAATGTTAATGGTTGGTGGAGAGGGAATGTCCTCTTCTTCTGTTTCACCTTCTTGCTCTGTTGCAATTGATGGTTCTCCAACATTTTCTAACATAACCTTGATTATTGCTTGCTTTGTTTCAAAATTAATTCTTCATATCTGCCTCCCATAATCTGAATGGTTCTCTTCTTGGTTCTCAAATGGGTGCTTAAAGCTTTCATGACCTAACTAAAATTTGCTTCATCTTTTACTACAAAAAGCTTCCTTACAAGCTTTTCTCTAATAGTTGTGTCTTCCTCTGATGCTCTCTTCTTCCTATTCACAAGTTTATTATACAAATTATCCGGTATCTTACCCTGAATTGTATCAAACTTCTTATCAGACAAAATCATATGCTTTACCACTACATTTTCTAGATTTAGTCTCTCTGCATAATCATAAAGTTCATAATACTTATTCATTCTTATAAAGTCTCCATCCTTAATGATCTGCTCATTAAGCTTCTCAACTTTAGGTTTCCAAGTTTTCTTCTTAATAGAAGTGACATCATCTTTGATTTCTGCAATTTTCTTGGAACTGGTTGCACTAATGTTTTCTATCTCTTACAAGGTCTAGTAGCACTTACTTTTACTCTTTTTCTAGGTGTGGAGGAAGTGGATCTGGTGGATATCTTTTCTTCTTGATCCTTCTCAATTTCTTCCACTTTCACCTTAACTTGTGTTTCTTCTTGCTGTGCTGCAATTAATGATAAAGGTGGACCAGACAAAACTTCTTTTTGTCCAATATCTTTGATTGCTATTGCTGTTTGCTTTGCTACTAAGAATTCATGCTCAGTCATCCCTGTATCTTTTAGAATTTTCTTTATAGTAATTTCAACTCTTTTCTTTGACTATTTCTCTTCAAGTAAGGTCTTTGCGGAGTTGAAGTTCTCCTCAAAGGTTCCAAATCTATTGCAATGAGTGTCCAAGTTACACTTAAGTAACATGTTCACATATTCTTCTATCTCTACCTCAAATATCTCATAGCCAAGAGGGTCTATGAACTCTATTCTAGGTTCTCTTGCTTCAATGTAGTTAAAGTTAGTATCAACCATGAAACATATCTCATTTTTATACTTCTCCACAAGAGACTGTGGGATCCTTGATCTTCTAGATACTATATCCTGAAATGTCTTGATTACCAATACTGCACTCTCATTCACTTTGTCAATAACATGCCTTCTGTATACTAGGTTAATCCTTTCCATTGTAGTTTGGCCATCATTCTAGTCATTTGCAATGGTGTAAGGAAATCTTCTCAATAGATGAAAAAACATATAGGTGATTAGGGATGAGAACCTAAACTGTGTATACTTAGTTTTCTTAATCTTTTCCAAATTCTCAAACAGTTGAATTCTTAGAATCTCACACATATCAACTTGTACCTTGTCAACACACATCAGATAAGTTGCATGTATCATTCCAGCTACCATGTCATCCTCTCTTGAATTCACACAAAACTTAGTGGTTAGGATCTTGCATAAATATCTAACATCGTCTTGTTGAATCTTACTAATCACAATTCCTCTACCATTATAGGATGAATTTGTGTTGTCTATGACCATTTTCCTTATGTTCTTCTCATTTAAAGGAATGGTTCCAATTTTAGATAATCCATTGACTTCATGAATCAAATTAGTTGTGATATCTATCACTCTATCTTCTAACCAAAACTTCCCATTATGAATTCTGCTTAAGATGATCTTAGTACATTCTTCATTGTCAAATTCATACTATAATGCATACTTAATAATTTCATTATCTTTCAAATGTTCAAATCCTTCTTTCAATGTCATGTCCCGATTGTAGATCTTTTTATATTCCTTGGTGAAATCACTATCACTGACAGTCTCTAGTTTGCATCCAAGATAACTTCTAACATTCTCTAGATGTAAAACTCCATTTGGTATGGATGATAAAGCTAACCTAGGATCATCTTCCAAGGGTTCTACTAGTTCCCTTTTCAACTTAGGTCTATTCTTATCTCTGACATTGTGAATTAAAGAAAATCCATGATTTCTTCTAATTCCTTCACTGATTTAAAGATCTATCAAGTAAAATACCTTGATTTCATGATTTTAGGGCTTGCGTAGATTTGACACAAAATTCTTCTCCAAATCCTTGCAAAATGCTTCCAATCACTACTCTTTGATCTCCTTAACACTTGAATTCACTTTTATGATCAAATAATATTGATCATGACCTTTTATTAATTCAATCTCACTTAGATCTGACATCGCATTCAATTCTTTTGCCGCTTCTTTCCAAAAAGCTGTTTCTGCTAACCTGCAAAACTTAAAACTTCTTGCAATCTCGCAAAACATAATATTTTTCTTTGCACTCTTAACCATAGCATTAGAACATCATATAATACCTTTCATTAACTACACAAGACTCAATTCATCATATATCTACTTCTACACTAATCTAAGTTCCTATTCTACTATAATTTTCATGAATTAAGTACTTTGAGATGGGTCAGGTAAAGATTCATTCTTACCTTTTAATGCTTCACCTTCCTGATTACCTTCAATGTTGAATATGTCTCCTTGATCTGTGCTTTTGATAAACTTCACTTCATCTGAATTACTACAACATCCTTTCTGACTGTTACTTGCATCTTCATTTCTTCTTGCATGATTTCTAGGATTAGGATTAGGATGAAAAACTCTATTGTTCATTCTGCAAAACCTTGCTGTATGTCCAATCTTTTTGCATATCTGAAAAACAATTCCATTGTTTCCATATCTTGGTCTAGGCTGATTGATTTGTGATTTGCAGTTTCTAGCAATGCGTCCAACCTTGTTGCATCTATAACATATTACTCCATTTCTTCTATTCATATCTTGAGTAGGTTTCTTATCTGCATTGTTAGTCTTCCTAAACATTCTACTACCATCATTATTCTCAATAAATTTAGGTTTCCTACATTCAATAGCTCTATGTCCAAAACCATGACAATTATAACAATAACCATTAAGAGGTTTAAATTTCTTGCCTGTGCAATCTCTCTTCATATGACCAATAGTATTACAAGAAAAACATCTACCTTTGAATTCTCTTTGCATACCTTTGGGTGATTCCTCTTGCTTAGGTGATTCTTCTTCTTTAGGTGTATCTTCAAACTTGTTAATCTCATCAGACTTCTTCTCATCTATGCTTTAAGATATTTTCAAATCTGGTTCCTTGCTTTCATCATTTGCTTTAAAAGTGTTGAATCCAAGACCAGTCTTATCATAGAATGGTTTTTGATAAGATATTTGTTCATCAATCTTCACACTAGTTGAATATAGCCTTTCAAGTTGTTGTTTGGATTGAGTTAGTTCACCTTTCACAATCTTATTGTATTTCTCAAGTTTGGCATACTGCAAATTGACTTTCTCAAGTTTAGATGTTACTTTACCAAGTTTAGATTTTAGTCCTTCATTTTCAGTCTTTAGACTTTCATTCTCAGATTTCAGATTTGCTTCATTCTTGCCATTTCCATCTTTCAAGCTAAGCTTCAGATTTTCTATCTTCAGTTCATGCTTAAGGATCTCATTTTATTTTTCTAAATTGTCATCACAATCTTCAATAAAAACTTCAGATTCCTTTTCAGATCTCAGATCTTCCAACTTGTTTTTCAATTTCTCAATGAGGTTCTTTGCATCATCATATTTTCTTTTCAAAGTGTCTTTTTCAATAGTAAGCAAGTCAATCTGTTCAAGATCTTCTTCAAGATTCTTCTATAGTTGATCCATATCCATAGAGATCTTACTCAAGCTACTAGGCTTTCCTTGAATGATTCTTTTTCAAGTAACTAAGCTCTGATACCAATTGTTAGAAATAGGGAATACTGAGAGGGGGGGTGAATCAGTATTCTACAAACTTTTACTTTTGCCCAATTATGGATATAATAGATTATCTTTACACATGCATAACATAAGAAGCTAAACAACATGCATAGAAATAAAACTAAAGAACTCATAACACATTATTTGTTCTCGAGGAAACCCTAGCCAAGGGCAAACCCCGGCGGGGATGGTATCCACAAAGATCCACTAATCAAAAGTATCCTGTTAAGGATGTTGACCCTGTTAAGAGTCTATTACATGCATATAGTGTATCAGTCTTGATTAAGGGACTATAGGCCTTTTTATAATCCTCAACCCTATTAGGAGTTGACAATACAAAATGTGATTACCAGATGAGCCCACTGCCCAAACAAGTAATGTACAATATACACTGATTAAAAAAGAAGGTTAAGGTACATAACCTTATACTGCTTGCATCAATATCTCTTCGCTGCTCTTTCACTATCACTATTACATATGCATCATATATTTCACATCATATCACTTCATCATTACATCATCACTACTACTCCTCTTCTTACAATTTACAATTACATTTATACAAGTTATTAGGATTAATAACTTTCCAGTCGGCTATCATATTAAAAATAATTTTATCCAAGGGTTAACATCTAGGATGTCATCCCTATATATTGTTAAGTCATTATTTTTATAAACAAAATAATCCCTTAACTCTTTATCAATTCTGTCTTCATATTCTGTCCTATTGGCTTGACACTGTCTTTAGTAAAACTGTCATAACTTCTTCCGTACGTGCGATAATGACTTGCACTCTGAGATGGGTCTTCAATAGTCATCATAGAGTCTATGTTCAAGTGCATAAGCATTGAACTTACTTTAGTCAACATCACAAACAAAAACTGTGTCCAGGTTCACTGGCAAAAACAATGTCTCATACTTAGACAATTTTGCATTGCACTCTGTCATGCTAGCTCTCTGACCTGTGTGATCTTCATGTAGATCATATGTTTCCATAATGACAACATCTATGTAATCAACTCAGCCAAATTTCCAACAGAGGTTTCATCATATTTACCAACACCTTTGATTTTTTTTTAATAAATAGTATTGCAAGGGCTTATGGGCTTGAAGTCAACCATAGTCTTCAGATCCTAAATCTTTGGGACAAGAACAATGTAGGTGTTATTAAGCTTCCTAAGAAGCTTACCTATTCTAAAGAAATCTCTAGAAGCTCTTGTGATATCATACCAAACCACATCCTAGAATTCTTAAAAGAAGGCTAGAGGGAAGCCATCTAGCCCAAGAGCTTTGTAAGCGCCCATTACAAAAACTATTAAACAAATCAAATAACTAAGAGTGGGGGTGAATCAGTTATTCCCACACACACAAAAAAAACTTTTCCTTTGTTGGTAAAAACTTAAACTATAATAATGCAAGCTTAATTTTTTTGTGTTAAGCACAAAAAACATCCATAGTAAATATATGCATGAATAACATAGGAACACCGAAACTGAGAACATCATATTTTACATGGAAAACCCAACCAGGAAAACCATAGAGAAACTAATTCTCTTGAATATAAAAAAAACATATTAGGGTGATACCAAAAGGTGGTTGTACAAAGGCTCATTGCCAGATATGAAAAGGGGCTCACTACCGATACACAAGCTCACTGTCGATAGATGAAGGATCACTGTTGATACACAAAAGATATGAATAGATATATAATCCACCTCTAAGATCTTCATAATTTTCTTCAGGAACAAAAATCTCTTTTCATATGAATTTTTAGTCACTTCATATGTGTGTATACTACTATTGTGTTACTTTCTATATGATGTTACTTTTTTTCTCATCCTTAGATACCTATATATACATGTCAGTATCCAATGTACATATGTTAGCCTTACACATAGCATGTGTAATAACCAATACATTAGATATTACAATTACGATAGGCACTTAACATCGGTCCTAAATCTATTACCCTATACATCTCAGATACGTCAGACTTAAGATATTACAATACATGCTGCAAATACCAAAGCCATCTAAATCCAACAACCAAGACCAAAATATGGATACACGAAGTAGTCATTAACATTGACAGGACATAAATAAGAAATATACTATAGTCGATATAAATCCCACCATGACACACAGGGGACTAGTGTTATTATTTTTCTGAAACTTCCTTGTGCATTACTTAGGTTTCCAATTACCAAACATGATACAACTGATACATATTAGATACTCATCGAAACCAACAGATTGTCAGTATAAGGTTTTGAATTCAATGACAACCAATGCCAACACTTCCTTATATATTCTAAAAAAACCCACTTTCCTGACTTCTTCCTCAATGATCTGAGCCAGAAGTAGCACATTGTGTGCATCTTCAATGGCACTAGGGAGGTGGGAAATGAGGTTGTCTTGAACTACCATAAACTAGTTGTCATCATTTTCAATGTATAGCTAGATGAAGAAGGGGGAAGCCATTTCCCCCAATTTTAGCCTCATCAGTGATGTCTTCATTATTAATTTCTACCAAGGATTTAATTGTATTCCTCTTTTTGTGCTTGCTAGCTAACTTGTGGAAAAAAGAAGAATTCCTATCCCCCTCTTTTATCCATTAGATCCTTGATCATTGTTTCTAGTAGATTTCCTCATTGGAAAGATTGTCTTTCTATTTATTCCTCCATATTTCCTCTTCCTCATGAAGAGAATGGGAAAAATTACACGTGAGTATTAACTTTTGGAATTGGTCAAGCTTAGATCCAATTTCCTTCTTTTTCTTAAAGATACCCCCAAAGGATGTCTTTCTCCTATCTCTTAATCCCCTTCTAATAATGTTAAGTTTCTGTGATATCCTAAACATGACTGACCCCTAAATGGGAGTAGCCCACCACCTTTGAATGCAAGTTCTAAAGTCAAGATGGTAGGTCCACATAATTTCATAGTAGAAGGAGAGAGGACTTGAAAAAGGTTTATTGATCCATTGGAGGATGGTAGGTGAGTGGTTTGAGTCTATTCTTGGAATGGCCTTAAGGGTAGTTCTACAACCTAGATCCCATTTTGAAGATACCAAGAACCTATTAAGCTTACCTATATTAGGTGAGAGCCTTTCCTATTATTAGACCATGTGTAGGGATTACCTTGTAACTCTAGGTTAAAAATATCATTTCTACAAATAAATCCTGAGAGATCATTCATGCTATCACTAAAATCTATTAGACCTCCCATCTTCTAAGAAGGATAGAGAAGAGAATTAAAGTCTCTCTCCACCACGTAAAAGAAATCCTGACCCTCAAAGATTATGGTGGAAATTTCCTTCCAAACCAGAGCTCTACCCACTCTAGTGTTGGGGGCATAAACATTAAAAACATACTAGGAAATATTATTAAGGTGAAGGGACACAAAAAGATAGTTGTGGGAAAAAGTAGTGGATTCTCTATCCATCTTGCTTGGATTCCATAGAGTAGAAACACCTCCAGAGGAACCATTAACTTCACTATATTAGAAAGAGGCACCCAACCATTATTTGTCAAAAATTTTAACAAAATTTTGGAATGTCATCTTAACCTTCTGAAGTAACAAAAAATCAATTTTAAAATTCACAATATACTATTTTAATGCAATTTTCTTTTGGGGGTTGTTCAAGCCCCTCATGTTCCATGAAAGGAACTTCATTTTTTACCATGTGGAGGGGCATCTAGAGTCAATTTCTTACCATTTTCAATTTCTATGGTCATCACCTTGTGTTTGAACACTCTTTTAGAGGGCCTACCTACTTTACTATCAATCCCCACATCTACTTCTTTTCCTCTAGTCTTCTTCTTCTAAACCTTCCAATCCTCCTTCTCAAGACCTGTAGGATAAATCAAGGCTAAATTACAATCTAGGGAAAGAATCAAAGCCTTTGTGACTTCAATGGAAACCTCATGCATGGATGAAGTTGGAAAAAAAGCTAAGAAATATGAATTTTTTTACAAGAGTGACAACCCTTTTATCCTTCCTGTATAGGATAAAATATGGATGGGGTCCTAGAACAATGGTTTGCACATAAGAGAGACCCCAAAACCAATATTTTACACTTACATTTGAATTGTATTGATATAGAAAGTAAATGTAGATGACTAATATTGAAATTAAGAAATAAAGGTACTTACCTCCGAAAAAGAATCGGCTGAAAACCCTATCAAACGATCTAAAAAACTATTAATTTTCTTGCTTCTAAACCGAAACTACGAGATCTACAAAACCCAGAAATCTTTTTCCCAGATTTGATCAGGTCAACTTTGACCTTTTAAAAGGTCAAAGACCACATTTTTATTCTGAAGTCTGATTTCGATTCTATTCGTAGATCTTGAAAGTTTTCTGAAAAGGGTATCCGAATTCGCTCTCAGATCTGAGATTCCACACCTGCACCTATAAGAAAAATGGTGTTTTTTTTTGGGGGGGGGGTTTGCCTTGGTCAAACCTCGGTTTGGAATCAACCTTAATATTGAAATTGAAATGGAGAATGCTAGCAAGTAGTAGAAAAGGATCTAACAATGAAGCTATGCAATTCAATAGATATGCAATTGTATTTGAAATGTAAACAAGTATATTGATATGAAAGCTTGAACACAACAATAAATGTAAATCAAACCTCCATGATTGTATGCTTGGAATCCACCTTGAGGGAAGAATGAAATGGATCTTGAAGATGAACAAAGGATCTTGAAGGAAGATCACACTATCATGATGGCTAGATCTAGGGTTTGAATGATGAATCTTGAATGCTTGAACCAAATCCCTTCAATGGCTTGAATGCTTGAATCCTTGATCTTCAATGGAGAACTTGGATGGAGAAGAGGACTTGAATGCTTCCTTGAAAATGCTTGGGAGATGTTTGCTTGACCTTGCTTGAAAGATTGAGTGCTTGATGCATGAATGAGATGAGATGTGAAAACTTGATGGATAAAATGAGAGAGGAAGGCCTCCTTTTATAGTGATCTAGGATAAATTCCTCTAAAAGGGACACCTTGGAGAATTAAATCCCAATTAGGTCCTACCCTTTAGAAAATATACCTTGATTAAATGCAAATTAAAGGATTTACCGTTTCGGAGCCCGAAACAGCCGACCCGGAGGCGGAGAAATAATTTTCCTGAAAGCCAAACTACCGACAGATGAAAATTTGAAATCCTGGTGGGAAGAGGTCAAGGTCGAGGTTGACCCTAACCTGGTCAGGGTCAAGGTCAACCCTAACCTAGTTAGGGTTGAGGTCGACCCTGACCTAGTCAGGGTCGAGGTCAACTTTGACCTCAGACCCTAACTTTGTCAGGTTCTGCAGCAGAGGTCCCAGAGATGTCAAAAACCTAGAAATTGATATCTGAATAGGACTAGATGTCTGGAATAGACAAAAAATCCTCTATTTGAAGTGATGAAGGACTAGGAGGTCTCATTTCTGAATCCTATCTAGAAAATAGAGCCATGGAAGAGGGAAAATCAAGAAAGTCCTTAAGACCTTAACCCTACTTTCACCTAGAATGGAGAAATCAAGCGCGGAGAAGAAGTGGAAAGTGGGGAGAAAGCCAAGTACATGCAAAGATCAATCAAGGTGCCAAACATGACCCCAAACCACTTACTCAGAGGGCTAAATGCTCTTAACATGGAAGTGCTTCCATTTTAAGACGATACACTTCCAAGCTTGATTTGTTTCAAATGGAGACCATAATAGATCATTCTTCTTGGGAGGACCATTCAAGACCTTCTTGCAATATACTCCCATAGTCCTTAGTGAAGGAGCCATACTCACACCTGTGCCTTTAGTGGTTGTTGGCTGAACATCAATGATAGGGGTAGAACATTATTTATCTTGAGGTATTTCACCATCCTCAAGAGAAGCCTTGGAAACTATCATATCTTTCACTTGAGGATCCTTCTGGGCTTTGGGGTCCAGGGATTTCATGAGGTCTAGGATGCTGTCTAAGAAAGAGTAATCCTTGTGACCCAAATCCTTTTGGATAGTATGATCCTCATCCCACACTTGACTTGGATTAGAATATTTCTCCTTCAATCTAGGTTCCTTTAGGATTAGAACCTTACATTCTATTAAAACATGACCATGCTTTACACAATTCTAACAATATAGAGTGATATTCTCATAAAAAATAGCTTGGGTCCATTTTCCCCACTTTGATTTAAGAGTAATAAAATTTAGGAGAGAGTTATTAATGGCCACATTGAAATAGAAATGGGTGTAGACTAACTTGGACTTAGCCAAGGTGATAGAATCTTCCATGACATAATGCCCAAAGGAATTTCCAATCCATCAAAAAATCTGCTCATCCCAAAACTCAAGCGGAAGACTAGGAAGACTAACCCAAATTGATGCCATCCAATTAAGTTTCACTGAAGGGTCAAAATTAGGCTTCCACTTGGAGAGTGCCAAAAATTTCTTACCATAAGCTGATGTAGGAGCATCTCGGGCTTTGAGCAATCTTGCATCAACCAAAAACATTTCCTATTTTCTGTTGTTTGCATTATAATGTTTGCATTTATTGGTTTCATGTTGTACGAAGCTTACATGATGTTGAGGACCTATTTTGGAACCTTCTCCTCTGATCCCATAAGGATTGGATGGATCATTTCAAAGTTAGAGTTGTTTTCCTTACCATCAGAGTCGTATTTTACTGCTTTCTGGGTGTTGATTGCGCGATGTGTAGCTATTGATCCTTAATGAATCGACCTTGACATTCTTAGGGCCTTTAAGAGAACCTAAATTAATATCTTTTCTGAAGACCAAAAATCCAAATTCATTATGAGCTAAACGTTATGACCATTTTTCTCGGGTATCAATTTTCAGTCTGTTTCACGTAAAACGTGGAGTGTTTTTGTCTTGCACAGTTATGTATGATGGAATTGGATCTTGCTAAGTTAGGGACATGTTCTTGGATCATGTGTGGACCTAAATCTAAAGGTGCACCATGTTTTGTTGTTTCTTTCTTTAGTTTAGGTTTACTCTTCTAGGCTGGACCTATAATGTAATTAAATGCCTAATTCGCAGACTTGTGGCTTAACTGGCTATATATTGAGAGTTTGGGTAGATATTTAGGGAGATTGGTAGTAACATGAGAGTAGAATCATATTTAGATCCTATGAGATCTTGAAGATCAGATTGCTATCTGATAGTTGTAATAGAAGAGCTAGTGATTTGCATGCTTGGGGACAAGGAGATTGCTTGGAGGCTTGCAAGCTCAAGTTTAGATCTGCCTTAGGGTTTCCATCAGTTGCTAATTTATTTCAGAACTGAACTAGCTAGAGGGATAACATAAATAATTTGATTATATTTGGCCCTAACTCGGAAGGCCTTACAGTCGGGCATGTTAATGAAAATTCAGTTGAAAACTTATTCTTGTTGTGTTATTTCGCATTGTGGTGTTTTGCAGCTTGTTTGCACCATCCTTAATTGGATCCTCCTTACTTGACTGTGTCAAGTGGTATCAGAGCTTGAAGACCTTGAGTGTGTAAACCAGTTGAGGTTTTTTGCACCAGGACCTTGTTGGTGACTTGTTGCTTTGGATTTGAATCTTTGAGGATGCCTCTGAGAAGATTAGACCCTAGGGCGATTGCAGATCTCTATGATGTGGTGGAAGCAAAGATTTATGAGAGGTTTTCTTGGTGGGAAACTGATTTCTTGAACTGGGTTGATGACCTTGTGAAGGAAAATGCTGTTGAGCTTTGTAGAGCTTACCAGAGTTGGAGCATGCCAATCTGAAGGAAATTTGTTTGGCTGATTTATAGACTGGTCTGAGAGAGAAGACATCTTGACAAGGTTTCTTTTGATGATATTGAGGTTGAAGAGGTATGTGATATTTCTTTTTTTGATTAGTTGGTGGACTCTGACATGAAACCTATAGAGAAACTTATGATTGTTGTTGAGATACCTATGTTTACCGATACTGTGGTTGACCTTGTTGAGGCTGGTGAGAAGATTTATTTTCATGTTCAATCGGTTGTGTTTGAAATGGCAATTACAGAGCATCTAGTTATGCATGGTCAGGTTGCTATTGATGAGGAGTTATCTGTTACTGAACACCTTTGTGATGATGGTGTTACCAAATTGCTTTTGTTCGGTGTTGAGGTGTTGATATTATTTTTTGGTTGTGGACTTGAGTTACTGGTTGGAAGTAATGAGTCATGTGCTTATTTGATACTCGATGATGAGTTGAAGGGTTAGTTTTTTCTTATTCTTGAGCATGCTGATTGGTTGGTTGTAGATCAGTTGAGGAGGGCTTGGTTGATGGACTTGTTCATTTTCCCGGTTTCATGGATTGGCAAACCTTGTGTGAAGATGAAGTGGAAGAATGCACAAAGTGAAGACTTGGAGGACATGTATGTGAAGAACTAGTTTGGGGTTTATGTGCTGAATCTTGGAAGATGTTCTACCATCCATTGAGAACATCTTTTCTAACCTGGGGTGTTTGATGCAGGAGCATCTTGAGCTTTGAACAATCTTGCATCAACCAAAAACATTTCCTATTTTATGTTGTTTGCATTATAATTGTTGCATTTATTGGTTTCATGTTGGGCGAAGCTTACATGATGTTGAGGACCTATTTTGGAACCTTCTTCTATGATCACATAAGGATTGGATGGATCATTTCAAAGTTAGAGCTATTTTCCTTGCCATCGGAGCTGTATTTTCTTTCTTTTTGGGTGCTGATTGCGTGATGTGTAGCCATTGATACTTAATGAATCAGCCTTTGTGCTCTTAAGGCCTTTAATAGGAACTAAATTAATATCTTTTCCCAAGACCAAAAATCCTAATTCATTATGAGCTAAAAGTTATGACTGTTTTGCTCAGGTATCAATTTTCAACCCGTTTCATGCGAAACATGGAGTTTTTCATCTTGCGTGGTTCCGTATGATGGAATTGGATCTTGCTAAGTTAGGGACATGTTATTGGATCATGTGTGGACCTAAATCTAAAGGTGCACCATGTTTTGTTGTTTCTTTCTTTAGTTTGGGTTTACTCTTCTAGGCTAGACCTATAATGTAATTAAATGCCCGACTGGCTGACTTGTGGCTTGGCTGGCTATATATTGAGAGTTTGGGTAGATGTTTAGGGAGATTGGTAGTAACATGAGAGTAGAATCATATTTGGATCTTGTGAGATCTTGAAGATCAGATTGCTATCTGATAGTTGTAATAGAAGAGCTAGTGGTTTGCATGCTTGGAGACAAGGAGATTGCTTGGAGGCTTGCGAGCTCATGTTCAGATCTACCGTAGGGTTTCCATCAGTTGCTGATTTGTTTCAGAATTGGACTAGCTAGAGGGATAGCATAAATAATTTGATTATATTTGGCCCTAACCCAAAAGGCCTTACAGTCGGGCATGTTAATGAAAATTCAGTTGAAAACTTATTCTTGTTGTGTTATTCTGCATTGTGGTGTTTTGCTGCTTGTTTGGACTGTCCTTAATTGGATCCTCCTTACCTGACCTGCATCATAAGCCCACAAGACTGAGAGGATGAAGATAAGGTATTCCTCTGCTATTAACCTGAACATGGACAAACCTCTAGGCATGGCCAAAATATTGATGTTTCCTGAGTTTCCAATGTGCATTAGCCCAACACTGAACCATATCAATAGTCAACCAGAAGGCTAAAAAAAGTCTTACCAGAGACTAGTACAGAGAGGAGACAATATTGTCCATGACTATGTCTAGTAGGTTGATTTTGGGACCTTCTGTAGATTGAGTGATCTTTGGAAGAATGAAATCCAACACATTGTTTGAAGGTCCGACCAAAGCATTCTTCCAAGCCCCATTCGAAGCCTCATTATTTTATTTTCCCTTTTCAAGTCTAGGGGTCCCATCAACAGTCTGGGTTGCAACTGACACATTGCCTTGAACACCATGCAAAGACTCAGAAATAGGGCACACATGCATCTCCATATTGGTAGGGGGGCAAGGGGGAAGAGCTCTCCCCAGATTCCATAGCCATGTGCAACAAAAATCGAGTAGGAAATTCAAAAAATCTTAGGCAGGAGAAGGAGCAGGCATAGTTGCTCTATTGGTTCACACACTTGTTAATATTTGTATTAATCATATAAATATTTAACATATAAATTACAAGATTTATTTTTTCTTGAAAGTATTCTTAATCATTTCTATTGGCTAATAGTAGTTGTATTTTATTATATTTGTATTTTTTTAAATGTAAAAGTTGATACTTTTAATTTTTTTAAAATTATCATAATTTAATTAAATTTTAATCAAAGTCATTTCTTTTCTAATTATTAATGAAGTTGATTCAAGTTAAGACATTTTTTTGTTTGGTAAAAGTTTCTGAGAGTAGGAGTTTGAATCTTGGTGGTAGCCTTGCCAATAAAATATTTCAAGCACTGTTTTAAATAGAACACCCTTAAATTCTGATATATTAAATTATATAAATTTATATTTAAAGTTTTGTTGTAGATGATTATTTTTTATTTTAATTAAATTAATTTCAATAAACTCATTTTTATCTTTTATGAGTTCTCAGAAAAGATATATTCTTTTTATTTTCTAAATTTTAAATTTATTTTCCAATAGTGGGAAACATTTGTATTAATCATATAAAATAAAAAAATTAAAATGTAACTTACAAGACTTATTTTTTCCTTGAAAGTATTCTTGAACATTTCTAGTGACTAATAATAGGTATTTTTTATTATATTTTTATTCTATTTTATATGTAAAAGTTGAGGCTTTTTAATTTTTTGAAAAATATTATAATTTAATTAATTCTAATTAAACTCATTTGTTCTTACATTATTGATGATGAAGTTGATTAAAATTAAGACTTTTTTGTTTGATATCATAATTTTATCAATATTAAAAAACATCAATCAAAATCTATTATTTTTCAATTATTATTGATGAAGTTGATTAAAATTAAGATTTTTTTTGTTTGATATCATAATTTTATCAATATTAAAAAACATCAATCAAAATCTATTATTTTTCAATTATTATTCATGGTTGGAATTAAGATATTTTTGTTTGAAATAATTTTTTTAAATCATGAATATATTAATTTTATAAATATGTATTTAAAATTTTATTAAGAGACGGTTCTTATTTATTTCAATTAAATTAATAAAAATTGTCTATTTTGCAATTTTTTTTTTCAATTATTGGAAACATTTGTATTAATCATATAAAAATGAAATGTAAATTATAAGGTTTATTTTGTTAAAAAAGTATTGGGAAGTATTGAACATCTCTCTTGGCTAATAGTCATTATTTTTAATATATTTTTTCATTTTTCATATATAAAAAATGAGAATTTTTTATTTTGTATAAAAAATTATCATAATTTAATTAATTTCAATTAAAGTTATGGTTTTTTTTTTTTGACCAATATAGGCCAAAGTTGATAATTTTTATTAATAATAAGAAATATGAAATTTACACCTCCATTCAATGTGGGCACCGATAGGAAAGAATGGAGGGAAGAAGACCTCCAATCTAGCCCATATCTTATAAAAGATTAAAAAAAAGGAACAATACATTCTACATCAATAATTGCTATACAAGTGTGCTACAGACTGCCAGTCTACTTTTACATGATAACCTTTTCAGCTTACATTAAAGTTCCTGGTTCTCAATCCTTACTAATAATATATTATCATGATAATGAACCCATTTTATACATTAGGTCTTTTTATAAGACTGTTTTGATCATAAGATTAGACTTCTGAATTTTGAGTCATTCTTGTTGTTACCCAAATGACACTTGTTGTCGGTTACCTGCACATACTCTTCCTCTTACACTCAGCCAAGATCAATATTAGTAGCCTTAGCATAAAAGAAAATAAACTACTACTACAAAATCACATCTGAGATCTTGAAACTTGGTCAGCCTAAACCAATGGGCTATATCCTTCTTAATGCAAAAAGATTTATTCAAATTTGTCTATTTCTTATCAAAGATGTTAACAATCTCACACCCTCTTAACCAAATGCTTTTTAGTAAGAGATAGCCTAATTTTTTTAAAAATTAATCCTTATAAATTTGTAGATAAAATCAAATTTGTAGGTCATATTCAGTCCTTAAAAAAATGATCAAATCAAAATTTTAGTCTTATTTGTATGCTAATATGAACCAAGCACTGCCAATGAAAATGAATCAAATTAAGACTATGAGTAACACCAACTGGAAGAGAATCTAAACCTCAATTTACTCAATCTAATTTTCTACCAATTTTGTAAAGAAGTATTCAATGCTATAATAAAGAAACTTGTCCTCACTTCCATTTACTGCTAAAACCCTCAAGATTAAAATCCTTTTATCATCTTAACAAATTAGGAAGCATAATCATGTTACCATGGAAGATAGGACCTGTTGGTTCTTGGATAGAATTTTACACTCCATGAGATACCAATATGCTTATGATGGATATTGAGGATTGGTTAGTTCCAAATGTGAGCAATCTATAAACAATTGGTCCAACTATAGGGATAAGACTACCCTCTTCTGCTTCTAGCTCTGCAAAACCAAGGCGGGTGCACCTGATCCAATAGTATTAACTCTGATTGATAGTTCTAACTCTGCCCCTTATTTCTTTATTGGATCTTTCAATAGATGAATACAGTGAGAGAATACTAAACAAGAACCTATTGTTCATTGATCCTCCATCACTGTGTAGGACAATACATAAATGCAAATAAAAGTAAAGACTGGTAGTGATTTAAATGATTGGGATTATAAGGTTTGAATCACTCTTCTCAACACAAAGATAGGAGAATACAAGCCAGTGCCTTATCTATTGGGCAAAATATCAAGGAAAAGGATGAATACAATATTGTCTAAAATTGGTCTCTAGACATAAATACAAAATATCCCAACTCTTTCCTGCTTATGAAAATCCTTCAAATAAACTCCAAGAACACATATTTCACTTTGAGAAATATTTAATCTAACTCAAGGTTGGAACTCAAAGCACCAATACATTCACATAAACCTTATGCAAAGATTTAAAGATTCAAAGAATAGAGAAAAGGAGAGAAAAGATCTGAGGTTTGTATTAAGTATAACCTTTCACCATGTGCATACAGTATCCAGAATAGTAAGCTTGCAAGATAAGAACATCAATCAATACTTCTTCTCTATTGTTTGATAAAATGATATAAAAAATTACAATCCTTGACTGAAAGCTAGGGTTTTAGAAATTTCTATCTTTTTAACACCTAAACTCCCATCCCTTAGAATGATCATGAAAAATCCCTTTATACCAAGAGATGCAAGAAGAAACCGATCATTCTAGGGTTACAAAAATTAACCTAAAAAACCTTTACAACAACCCCAAAGGGTTTACAATAACTACACTACTAAAATAGGTGAGATATTTGCAATTGAGTTGACATGCTTTATGTTTTCAATGCTATCCTTGGCTCCTTTTCAACAAATCTGATTTTATTATCTCACTGTCAAACTGCAATGAATGCCCTTCTGCAAAATTTCAACCTTGATATTCATTTGGCTCGACATCATAGGAAACAAAATTGGATTTTAGCTATAATTTATGCCTTCTATATCCTTTCCCAACTACAATCTGTACTGAAAAATTCAATTCCTAGCCATTGCATTGCTTTACATGACTCACTGGTTCAAAAACCCTAGCAAAAACCCTGCAGGATATTTGAATTTGAATAAAAATGGTAACCGACTCAACTTTAAAACATGACCGTTGATGTATTTTATTCCCGATAGATCAGGCGGCTCGTAGAATCCCACACTAGTCAACAAAAACCTTTAAAAATCACTTTCCACATCACCAAACCCTTGACCAATGAAAACTAAGCACATTGGCGATGAATCAACATATTGGATCCACTTCTTCATAAGCTTTAAAATGAACGACTGTCGTAAAGTCGCATAGCCTCAAAAGATTCTATGCGACGATACGCCCACCATCAGATCTTCTATCTCTGCATCCCTTAGAAACTCTTGGGCCCACTGATGTGTTTGTATACCTAAAATCCATGACCAATCAAAACCTGATATCTCAGCAACACATGGCAATCGATCCCACTAAACATTTTGTCTGAGCCACCAGAAATTAGAAAATATTTTATAACCTTGGGCCCACCTGCAAATCACCACATGTCATCATACCATTCATCACCTCTACCCAGTCACCTCTGACATAGGACCTGCTACAAGCTCCACCTCATTATCATGTGGACCAATTAAAAACTGCCAACTGCGGACACTTGGCAGTGGACCCGCTGAAAGAAAAGATTACGTCACAAAAAAGAATCAATAGTTGTCTTATAATCTCATGCATCTGACACATCCTTTATGAAGACACGACCACCATTGATCTCTATAGATGTCAGAGCCTCTAAACCTTTGAAATCGTTGGCCTCATTGACAATATTCTGAGTCAGTAATACATGGACCAATGAGAAAGTGCTGACTAAGCACACTTGGCATGTGGACCCATTACATTGAAAATCCTTTTCCATGAAAGAGAATCAATGACTGGAACAACTTTGCAAACCTCTAACACACTCCATAAGATCTTACACCCATCGTTGGATCAAGATGGTGTCAGAAAGTCAGGCCCAGGAAAGGAATAAGGTTGGAAACTATAGGAAATATTAAAGCGCTAGACTTAGGAAAAATCACACCGACGGACATAGGAAAAATAAAGCTAGGCACTTGGAGACTTAGGAAAAAGAAGACCGTCGGGTAAAAATATTTAACGCACATGCCTTATAGAGTTTTTAAGTGGCCCAAAAAGTAACACTTAATTAGAACAGGGCTAGGGCACACTTAGGGTTTTCCTTGCAAACAACTAGATTTTTGAATTTTGCCTAGGGTTTTAGCAGGGAAATGGGAAAAATAACTGCAGAAGCCTAAAAATTTTCTTGTGCTAATAGGACCAAAATTATAGACCCATAAACCTCTCTCTATATCAATTAAATTAATGTCACTTGAAATTAGTCATTTAATATCTCTTTCTAAGATTACCTGATCCAAATCTTGGCGTAACCATTGCCCCTAGCCTTCAAAAGGCTTAAAGGACAGTCCTGAACACTACTAATTTAATCCCTTTCTACTAGCATCCATCTGACAAAGATATATAAAATTGAATGATATACTACTAGCACAACTCTATCTATCCATAAAGCCAAACAAGCTTACCAAATAACCAATCACCCTATTTCAAGGCTAAATATCTTATTAAAATCTACCCACAACTCAATCTATGAGAGTACTTATATAAATCGATATAAAGTGACCATATTTTCATTCATATATCTCCATTTATACCAATCGATAGATGTATATTTGTATGTACATATATATCAATATATCAATATATATATATATATATATATATATATATATATATATATATATATATATATATATATATATATATATGTATGTATGTATGTATGTATGTATGTATGTATAGATATATAAAGATGTATATATGTGTGTGTGTGTGTGTGTGAATAAATATACATCTATATATATATATATAAGTGAGAGAGTGATGCAGGGGCATCCGAGATTAAGGAAGGGGTACTCTTTGTCCTCGGTGAAACTATGTGGGGTGTTAGTATTTTGGTCAGTGTTATAAATTGGTTGCAGTCTTGACCGACGACCTCAGTCATTGAATGAATCTCAGCCACTAAAGGAACTTGGTAGTCTTTGGCACTCAGTGAAAGTGTTACTCGGTCATGCTTGCGGTGCTCGGTCGATACTGGTGCTCGACGATGCCTGGCATGCTCGGTTAATTCACTATTGCTCGGTAGTTCTGGCTTACCGACTAGAGTTTTGTGTGATTTGTTGAGTTGACTTGGTGAATTTATTATTGGTAGCTATTTTTATGGGCCGACATGCTGAATTAAATGTTTGTATACATTTGTGAGCCGACTTGTATGGCATTTAATTATTTGTTTTGGGGAGTTAAGGGTTTCATCTAGCTGACTTGTGGCTGATGATTAGTATTTAAAGGATGTTTAGGTAGATGTTTAGAAAGATCATGAGAGATCAGAGAAGTTCATGATTGAGAAGACTTAGTGAGTAAGATCTGAGGTTCTGAAAGCTAAAGTTGGCGAAGTTGTGGAAAAGTTCTTGCATGTTCTTGTAGATCAGATTGATATCTGATAGTTTTTTGTAGCAGAGCTAGGGGTTTGCATACTTGGGAACAAGGAGATTGCTTGGAGGCTTGCGAGATTAAGTTTAGATCTGCCTTAGGGTTTCCATTAGCTTCTAATTATCTTAAGAGCTGAACTAGCTGAGATTGTATTGGATCTATTGTGGATCTTGTAGAATTGTTTCATTTTGTAAGGCGCCCTAACCCAAGAGGCATTACAGTCGGGCATGTTAATGGAAATTACTTGAAACATTTGTGGTGTTATCTATTGTGTTGAGTATTCCTCTATGTAATTCTATTGGCTTAAGGTTTGGACTATCCTTCATTGGTTCCACCATCCTTGACTACATCAGGTGGTATCAGAGTTGAAGTTTGTTCCTGTTGGAGTTGATAGTTGATCTTGAAGGTTAACCTAGCAAGGATGATCTTGCAAAGTTGATCCTATTGAAGTAGAGATTGTGCACAATCTAGATTTCAGATTTGAAGCACTAAACTTGTGAAATTATACCCTAGTTGTTTGGAAGATTACAGGTTGTGATCTGACTTGTTTACAACTTGGAAATTGTCACAAGGTGCTCGGTGTGGGTTTGTTGCAGAGGGTTTTTCTTATCTTTAAGGATTCTTATGAGAAGATTGGACCCTAGAGCTATTGAAGATCTTTGTGATGCTATGGAATCAAAGATTTCTGATAAAGTCAAATCAGATGTTAGATCTAAGATAGAATTGATGAAGAATGACATGGTCACCGAGATCATGAGAGATGTTGCTGGTATACCTTGGAATGTTGGTACTAAGGATGGCTATGAAGAAGCTGCTAAAGAATTTGAAATTGCTAGATCCAGTGGTGATGATCAGAGGAATAGAGCTGGTGAAGATAGAACTGCTCGGTTACCTAGATCTGCTGCTCGGTTTAGTGGTTACCGAATGGAAGTTTCTACTTTCTCTGGTACTTTGAAGCTCGACAATTTGATTGATTGGATTGGTGAACTTGAAGATTTCTTTGAGCTAGAAGAAATTGAAGATCCTCTTCGAGTGAGATTAGCATAGACAAATTTGAAAGGACATGCTGCTCTTTGGTTGAAGGAACTACAAAGAGACCGAGAAGATGAAGGTGAAACAAAGATCAATCGGTGGAGGTTGATGGTGACTAAGTTGAAAGCTAAGTTCATACATTTTGACTATGAGCTTGACTTGTTTAAGAGGTTGTAGAATCTGAAACAGAAGGATATGTTTGTTGAAGATTATATCGAGGAGTTCTAAAAAATTACTGTTCGGTCTAGACACTAAGAGCTTGGTAAGGAAAAGGTAGCTTAGTATGTGAATGGTCTGAGATTCAATATTCAAGATGAGCTTGGTATGCTGAAGATTGATTCTATTGAAGATGCTTATCAGTATGCTTTGAAGGTAGAAGATAAGTTGAAGAGGAAACAACCTAGTAACTCCTGAGGGAAGGAAAAGATTGATCACTCAGTGAAGGATAAACCGACTGATGCAAAATATGAATAGAAACTGGTGGAACCAAAGAATAAGACACGTAGAGTTATCTTTAAGGGTACTTGCTATAACTATGGAGAGGAAGGACACAATTATTTTGAGTGTAAGTAGAAGAAGGTTGATCGATGAACTACTGTGATGAATGAGAACATTCAGAGTGAACCTGAATTAGAGAACTTGCTGCTTTAGTGAACATTGCTCGGTACAAAGGATGAACCTTGTTAGTGGAGTAACTTGTTTAGGACCGAATGCAAATATGAAGGTAAAATTTGTGATGTTATTGTTGATAGTGGTAGTACTAATAACCTTTCTACTGAGGACCTGGTTTAGAAACTTGGTTTGAATAGAATGAAGCATCCTTGTCCTTATAGGATTGGTTGGTTCCTAGATGTTCATGCTTTGGAAGTAAGAGAACAATGCTGCATTGATGTTCAAATTGGCTAGTACAAGGATCTTCTGTTATGTGACATTGTGAAGATGAATAGTTGTGATATATTGCTCGGTAGACCTTGGCAATATGATTGCAGAGCTATTTATGACTATGTCCGAAATGTATTTACTGTTGAGAAGGATGACAAGAAGTTTTCACTAATGCCTTTGATGGATACAATGCTTGGTAGGAGAAGCCTAAGTATTAGTAGCCAAGTTGAGATTGTGGATCTAGAGAAAATGAATGATCAGTATGGAGAACCGACCTATACATTGTCAAGAAAAGACTTGAAGAGATAGAGGAAACTGAAGTGGTAGAATCTACAAGTAAAAAAGGTGGACTTGTTTGTGAAGAACCAGTTTGGGATTTATGTGCTAAATCCTGAAAGATGTTCTTCTCACATATGAACATCTTTTGGAACTTGGGGTGTTTGATGCAGGGGCACTCTTTGTCCTTGGTGAAACTACATGGGGTGTTAGTATTTTGGCCGATGTTACTTGGTTGTAGCCTTGACCAACGGCCTCAGTCATTGAAGGAAGCTTGGTCACTAAAGGAACTCATTAGTCTTTGGCACTCGGTGAAAGTGTTACTTGGTCATGCGTATGGTGCTCGGTCGACACTAGTGCTCGATGATGCCTGGCGTGCTCAGTTAATTCATTATTATTTGATAGTTTTGGCTTACCGACTGGAGTTCTATGTGATTTTTTGAGCTGACTTTGTGAATTTATTGTTGGTAGCTATTGTTATGGGCCGACATGCTGAATTAAATGTTTGTATACATTTGTAAGCTGACTTGTATGGCATTTAATTATTGGTTTTTGAGAGTTAAGGGTTTCATCCAACTGACTTGTGGATGATGATTAGTATTTATAGGATGTTTGGGTAGATGTTTAGAAAGATCATGAGAGATCAGAGAAGTTCATGACTGAGAAGACTTAGTGAGTCAGATCTAAGGTTCTAAAAGCTAAAGTTGGAAAAGTTGTGGAAAAGTTCTTGCATGTTCTTGCAGATCAGATTGATATCTGATAGTTGTTTGTAGCAGAGCTAGGGGTTTTCATACTTTGGAACAAGGAGATTGCTTGGAGGCTTGGGGGCTCAAGTTTAGATTTTCCTTAGGGTTTCCATCAGCTTCTGATTGTCTTCAGAGCAGAACTAGCTGAGATTGTATTGGATCTATTGTGGATCTTGCAGAATTATTTCATTTTGTAATTGGCCCTAACCCAGATGGCCTTACAACCAGGCATGTTAATGTAAATTACTTGAAACATTTGTGGTATTATCTATTGTGTTAAGTATTCTGATATGTAATTATGTTGGCTGCAAGGTTTGGATTTTCCTTCATTGGATCTGCCATCCTTTACTGCATCAGAGAGTGATATTGAAAATACTAACTATTGAAAGAGACTGAAATAAAAAAACAACTGAAAGGAATAATGCCATACTTCTCATCTAGATTCAGAATCTAAAAAATTAATTAAAAAAATTTAGATATACTATAGCCATTTCATTTCCTTAACCACATTAGACTGAAATGTTCTTTTGACAATCTATTTTGAGCCCTTTAATATCATATCTATAGAATATGTCCATATAATTTAGGAGTTTATCACATAATTACAGTAATAATCCATACCGAGTGTTCTTACCAAGGCAAAATATCACTAAGCCTCACTTGCCTACTTTGGCTAATTATTTTCTCAAGTGCATTCTTGAAGATCCTATAGCTGCTCCACCAAAGTAATGACCTCGTCTAATCCTTCCACTTCAAAATAATCTTGAAGCCATCTTTCTTGAGTCAGGTTCCTGATCTGGAAGAAGTTCATAAGAAAATCTTGATTCCTTTTGATAACTGGTCTTTGGCTTCAAAAACCTACAAGGTCCTCAAAGTAGAGAATAGGATAAGTAATTACCGGCTGATTTATAATGATTAGTATGTTGTAATTCCCTAGAAGAGGAATGGTAAGGTCATTCCTAATATTAACCATGAACCTATCTAGGTCTATCAGTATGTATTTGATAAACACCTCTCAACACAACCTATCAACTTGTGAGCGATCATTATAAATATGCATAGCAATAGAAATGATCATTGCTGGTACATATGGGTTTTCTTGAAACCTATCTCCGAAACTTACAAATTGATCCCCTAGGATCTTCAAGATTTCCCTCTAAATAACTCTATTCTTGACATCATCTATTTTACAAATCCAGTCCATAGTAACCTCAAAATTGAAAGCCATTTTCCTATTAGAGCTACCTAGCTTTATAGGGGTTTCCATTGGTTTCAGACAAAGAAGGATAATTATACACTGACTAGTAGGGGAATTGGGATTTGTAAACTCTGCCTATGGATGCTTTAAAAGACATTCTTTTTTAGCATATTGTCACTGACCTCCTCATTAATTGCCAAAGCCTGCCAACTATTTAATGTCATAAAATTAAGATCTTCACGATCTTTCTCTAAATTTTAATAGCCAAAGAGTTGAGATTATTAAATGATTCACAGATTAGAGCTATAGAGGCCATCCTCCCTATGGTCTTATATCTCAAAATATTTTTAGAGGATTTGATCAAATTTTAGTTATTTTTTGCATGCAAGACATCGTTTCTAAATCATCGGCATTGGTTAACTTACCTACTCATAATTACAATTCTCAAGGAAGTACTTTGTCCTCATTAATTTTGAGGATGTTCTATTCATGATGAACTCCGCAAGGCCATCTATCAGCTTTCTCAATGGTTAATCCTCTTGTGGTTCTAGTTGAACTGGCCAACGCTTCTATAATATTTTGTTAACTTAAGCCTTCTAGACAAAAAATATTTGGAATTTATGTTTAATTATATGTGAAAAGATACTACTACTTCCTTGGTGTTTTAGTGATAATACATAAAAAGGCAATTATTTAGATAAATATGTATTAATATATTTTATATATTAGCCTTTATACTAAATCCAAGGCTTTTATGAGTCAAAGATTAAAAATATTTTAATCTTTACCTCATCATCATAGGAGATGAATACTCCAATGTAATTCATTACTATAAAAATTTACATAAGCTAAATCTAACAAGTCTATTTGATGCAGGGCCCTCCGTAGGTCATAATCTCATACAGAAACTTCCAGAGGTCATTACTTTTGACTCAGGTCTAGGTTTTTGTTGAAATTTTTTGGGTGCGTGCCTCTAGTGGTGGCATTTATTTTGCCAATGATCTCAGATTGATTGGGGTCCATTTTAGCACATTTTTTGGAGCTGAAAGTTTCATCTCGGGCTCCGAAATTAGCTTTTAGTGTCTTTTCTCTAGTTTTTAGAAAGTTCTATTTTGTAATAAATTCGAGTTTATGTTATCAAATCTCAGATATTAGTTGGCAATTCATTCCAACTTAGTCAAGGGCATGTTTAGGGAAAATATCAGCTTTTTAGGTGTTGTTTCAAAAATTACCAAAAATGGCAAAAAACACCTGTGGGAAAAAATTGCCAAAAAGGGTAATTTTCAGATTTTTTTTTTTTTCTAGTTTTTTGGTTACTTAAGAGTTTGCAGTGAATTGTAGAGGCAGTTAGTAATGAATGAACAATATTGAAGGTTTCAAATCTATGTTTTTTATTTGGTAATTGAATTTTATTGTTGACAGAGGACTGTGTGCTACATCACTATTAAGCTTTACATATTTATAAAATAGCTTATGGATATCTAAATTTAAATACAAGATAACATATATAAGCTCCTTATCTCCTGCATTCATTATTTGTATTCCTTTGCCTACTTTGTTGAGTCCTAAATTCTATAACTTCCATAACCTCTACCACCTTATTTTACCACCTGATCAAGATTCTTACTAACCTAAATTTTTTTCTCTCCCAGGGAGGGTATAAGGCTCTACTCAACTTTGAATCTAACCAATCAAGTAAATCTATTTTCCCCCTCAAGTCTCCTCTATATCCTTTCCTACCATGCATTCTTCTTCATATTATAGAGCTATCCAATTCTAAGTCTCTTCCCATATACCCCTAAATAATCTAACTTGTCAGCAACCCCATTCCCTTCTCTATAGATGTGATTAATTGTGTAATGTTTAAAGAGGTGTTAAATTTCCATAGTCTGATTGACAAATCCATCTAATTGGCAATTTGTTGTTACCCCCTTTTCTGATCACATTAACTTCTAGGGAGGAGTCTCCTTCTATCTCTACCTTGTCAATACATAACTTCCTAAAAAAAATTATGCCTTCTAAAAGGGATGTGAATTCAACTACATTATTGGACTTGAACCCTATAGGGCATGCAATTCTGGATATTATCTTAGTTTCCCAATTATGAATGCACCATCTAATGCCTACAATTCTGGGATTACCCCTAGAAGCCTCATCAAAATTTAATTTATGCCACCCCTTAATCGGGGCCTTCTAGACACATTCCTTCCTTAGTTGATCTGAATCCTTTTAAAATTCACCCAATGGGGGAATCTTGAGGCCTGACCATCTGTTTCTAATTTTTTCATCCCACTCGGTGAATCTCACACCTTTAGTTATTAGACTATTTCTACTATTTATTTTCTCCTCAATCCATGCTTCCAGTTTATTGATAAAATGATCACTGTTCATTTCTACTTCCTTGAAAATTATTCTATTTCTCTCCTTCCATATTTTCCAAATTAGAAGGGAGGGAGCAGTAGTCCATATATTTCCATAAAAGTCCTTCCCTTGTTTTTTGGGCCAATACTCAAATAAGTCCCTAATATTATTTGGGAGAGATGACTTCCAATTAAGTTTCTTCATGATCCAAACACAACACCTATTGGTGTACTCATAGTTTAGGAGAATATGGTCCACTATTTCTACATCCTTCCTGCATAAAGCACACCTAGAGGGTTATTGAAATCCTATTTTTGAGAACTATTCTGTTGTTAATATCCTATGCTATAAGATTGTCCATGCAAACATACCTGCCTTCGGTAAACAATCCTTATTCCAACATAGGTCTATAGGTAACTATGATATAGGGAGGTTATGTAACTTATATAGGGATCTATATCCATCTTTGGTGTTATATTCACCTTTTTTGGATCCTATCCACACTATTCTATCTTCCCTAGAGCTTGGTGAAATATGCCTAGATTCAAAATTTTTGCCAGCCTATCTTTTAAGTTTCTTGGTAATTAAGGTCACCACCTATATCCTATTTCCATCCTAAAGCATGGTTACCATTTTGGATGACCATATAGTCTTTAACATAGATACCCACTCTTTCCTTAAGTAAATCTATGGATTCTTGATCTCCTACTAGGGTTTGAAGAATTGGGTCCACCCTAAGAGTCCTCCTAGAAAGAGTATATAGACCATCCCCAATACTCCATGATACCTTATTTCTAATAAGTGGTTTGCACTCCTTAAAAAAAATCCAAAGTCTTGATCCACTAGGAGGGGACTCATGGTGGAGGATTTTAAGTGGATCATTTCCATCCAGATATTTATACCTAACTATTTTGAGCCATTTTGATTCTGGTTCCTAATCATTTTCCATACCAGCTTCACTCCTAAGGCTACATTTTGATCCCCTAGAATTTTGATATTAACCCCCCATCCTCTCTAGATCTGCAAATATTATTCCAGGAAACTAAAGCCAAACTACTTTTATTTGTCAATCCTTGCATAAAAACCTTTCTCAATTTATGAGTTAATTTCTTCCTTATTTCTATCGTCATATTATAGTGTGTCATTTGATATATAGGGATAACAAAAAAGACATACCTCAACATTGTTACCCTTCCAGTTGTTGAAAGCCATTTTCCTTTCCAAGATTCCACTCATTTCTCCACCTTTTTCAGACCATCTTCCCAAAGAATCGATGGTTTCCTACCTTTATCTAATGGGAGACCTAAGTATTTACTAGGTATTTCTCCTTTCTTAAAACCCAAGATATTTAAAATTATTGTTTCTAGGTTAGCGTTTGTATTAAAGAAAAGAATTTCTAACTTATTTTTGGCATAGCTAATGGAGATTAATGAAGTGAAGGAAGTGGTTGATCATATGTGTAAGGTAAAATGGTTTAGAGCATGATCTGATGATGATACATGATAGGTTTGGTTGAGCAATGATCAATTATGGTATTGTCATTGATGTCAACTATTAATTTTATAAGATACTAATGATGATAATGGAATACACCATGTGAATGGAAATATATAAATGTGTTGTTCTATAGAAGTGTTTGGAATCATGTTTGGGTGCTACCCATAAAATATTAACTTATTGTGATGACTGGTGAGATAGATTTAGTGAAGGTGATCAGAGACAGTGAAATGGTTAAGACAAAATTTAATAGGAATATGATAATTGTATCATTATGGTTATGTATTTGATTATTTTGGTGATCGGTTTTT